>MJUU01000053.1:0-10166 GCA_002080025.1 Modiolus philippinarum | reverse complement strand
TTGGATATGATGTGGACTTGCTGAACACATTTTTTAAAAGGGGCCTCCTAAGGACCATTGTGACTAAGTTTGGTTCCAATTGGTCCAGTATTTTCAGATTTTTGCAATAGTTCCCCGCTGGCAGTCATCTTGGATGACGTGCCGACTTGCTGGACAAAATTTTTAAAGGGGACCACCGAAGGACTAATGTGACCAAGTTTGTTTCCAATTGGCGCAGTGGTTTCAGAGAAGATCTTTGAATGCTTTCCCATAGGGTCAAATGTTAAACCGCGTTCCCTGCTGGCGGCCATCTTGGATAGGATACGGACTTGCCAGACATTTTTTTTTAAAAGGGGCCACCTAAGGTGCCCAAGTTTGGTTCCAATTGGCCCATCGGTTTCAGAGAAGAAGATGTTTGAATGAAAAGTTTACGATGGACGGACCACTGACACAGTGATGGCAAGAGGATCACCATGGCATAGCCATGCAGTTATGCAGGAAATGACGTTAAGATGCTACTTCAATATTTATCTAGGAGAGATGGTTGCATGGTGGGCAAACAAAAATTACTATATGACACAATATACATTTATATACAATTATTATTAATTTGTGAAATACACTGTAAGTATAGATTGAGAAAGTATTTTGCAAAAAAATGTAAAATTTGTACAAAAACACATTTTTGCTCTTGATTATGTAACAAATAAGTGATAGCAGGGAATTTCTCTAAAACTCAAAAGAGAAAAGTAAATCAAAGAAGATTTGAAAACAGAATTTAAAGGGAAATAACCCATAACCATATGGCATTGAAAAAAAATTTTTGTTTTGGTGAAAAAGAGTCAATAACTACATCACAGGCTGTTGGATTTTCTTCAAAATTTCAGAGTATGTAGATCTTGATATGCTGAACATTTTTGCAATTTACACTTCACTTCTATCTGTTACAGTTTTTGAAATAAAAAATAAAAAATGTATAAATTTTGAAATTTTATGGAAAAAGGGCTGTAACTCTGAGACGGGTTTTTTGATTTTCTTCAAAATTGCAGGGTCGATAGATCTCTTCATTCTGAACAATTTTACTCCTGTCAGATTTTTTATATCTGCAACGTTTTTTGAGTTATTTGCCAAAAAAAGCAATTTACCCCTATGTTCTATTTTTAGTAACAGCAGCCATGTTGTTAGGTCCTTGGACTAACCAGACATATTTTTTAAACTACATACCCTGGTGATGACCCAGACCAAGTTTGGATTAAATTGGCCCAGTGGTTTCAGAAAAGAAGATTTTTGAAAAAAAAGTTTACGACGGACGGACGACAGACGAAAGACGCCAAGTGATGACAAAAGCTCATCCTGGCATAGCCAGGTGAGCTAATAAGAACCAAGAAAATGTGAAAGTTTACTATATTTTGATAAATCATGTAAACTGAACTACTAGTCTGCACATAGACTTTGATATCTGCTATGTGAGATCAAGTCAAAGTATGCAGTATTAAGCAAGATTATTTGACAAGTACGACTCCAGTATGAACCAATACATTGAAATTCTATTTTTTTTTTCAAGTACAAAGTACTAATAATCAAAGCAATTGATTGCCCTTGTCATTTTTTTGCAATTGACCACAGCTAACGAAAACTTTAAAAATAACATCAAAAAGATATAATGGCAGCTAGTATCTAATGAATACAGTCAAGCTAGGATATAAATGCCTATTGACAAATTTGACAATTGACAAATTTCATCCAGCATATCATTTTACATTTTATATGCATGCCGTCCTTGATAATGACATTACAGGTAGAATTATTGAGCCATTTTACCTTTATTTCTTCCTTTAAGTTTTACATGCTCTTATTTTGATTTGGCCAATTTTTTGTGTTTTATCTATGTTCTCACCTGCAGTTTTACTTATATTTTATGACCTCCTCGCAACATTTATTTTCGAAAATAATACAACATACCCAATGCAATTCATTTTTTAACTTTTCTTCCTTTCTTTTCAAACCAGTAATAAATATCCAGATAGCAATACATAACAGCCTACAAAAAAAAATAAAAAGAATTTGGTATTAGGAAATTGCATTACTTCAAGACAAGTCTTTTCAGGATAAAACATTACTTTGAATACACAAGACCTTTAAAGGCCTCTGTTTTCTTTATATGACTCAAGAAAAGGATACCCTTGCACCCAAATTTTCTAAGGTCTTTAGCAAAAGTTTAAGAGTTATCTTCCCTGCCTAATTTTCAACAGCAACTACATTCATTCATGAACATCGCTAGGTGGTATACTACAATTGTGTAACATTTCATTAAAATCTACCAAGCCATTTAGGAGGGAATATACTAAAATACACAAGTTGAAGAAATATTTCCCCTTCCAAATTGTGAAATCTTCAGGTGATATACTACAGCTGTGTTACATTTCTTAAAAATCAATGAGCTGTTTAGGCAGACATGTGCAGACAATTTTTTTTTTTCCACTCAGAAGAAGACGACTGTCAATACAATTAACATAACATTTGAAATAAAGGTAATGTAAAGAAAATTCAAGAGAAGACAAGTGACATGGTATACCAAGGGGGTAGGTAATCTGTTAACCAAATTTCAGTGTATCTTGTCTCTTTATTTATCAATCATGTTCTTGGTAACGAGATTTCAGGAGACAAGAGGAAAAAGTGTTCAAATAGTGTATAAACACATCAAGTTTGTTCATAACTATGAACTCAAGTTAGAACTAGAGGCTCAGAGACTGAGCCTGTATCGCTCACCTGACAAAACGCTTCTATGCCATGCATGACCAAAAATGATCATGTTTTTTACCAATGGGGTAGGGTGTATAGGTATGTTCTCAATTAGCACCCGTGTGTTTTGTCTGATCCTATTGAAACGAGTAATTTTTGCAAAGGACCTTCTATACATTTAGTATAATTTGATTAAATTGTTTTGAGAGAAGATGATGAAAAGGATGGTTTTCTCATACTGAGCTCCAATGTTAAACTATGTTCTGCACTTGAGGCAATGTTTTTTGTCGGATTGAAATGAAATGTGCAATTTTTGTAAAGTACCCTGTTAAGTTAGGTTGAATTTGCTTCAGTGGTTTCAGAAGAGTAGATGAAAATGTGATTTTCCCATAGGGTCCAATGATAAGCTGGGGGCCATGTTTTCTAACGGATTTTTGTTAAGGACCTTCTATTCATCCTTCCTGTAAAGTTTGGTTGAATTTGCTTCTGCAGTTTCAAAGGAAAAGATGAAAATGTGATTTTTCCCATAGGGTCCAATGTTAAACCTAAGTTCTGTGCTGGCAGCCATGTTTTTTATTGGATCAGAACGAAATGAGCAATCTTTGTAAAGGACCTTCCATTCATCATTCCTGTAAAGTTTGGTTGAATTTGCTTCAGTGCTTTCAGAGGAGTAGATGAAAATGTGATTTTCCCATAGGGTCCTATGTTAAACCATGTTCCGTGCTGGCGGCCATGTTTTTCGTCGGATCGGAACGAAATGTGCCATCTTTGTTAAGGACCTAAAGTACATTACTCCTGTAAAGTTTGGTTCAATTTGCTTCAGCCTTTTCAGAGCAGAAGATGAAAATGTGATTTTCCCATAGGGTCCAATGTTAAACCTAAGTTCCGCGCTGGCGGCCATGTTTTTTATCGGATCGGAACGAAATGAGCAATCTTTTAAGGACCTTCCATACATCATTCCTGTAAAGTTTGGTTGAATTTGCTTCAGTGGTTTCAGAGGAGAAGATGAATATGTGAAAAGTTTAACGGACGGACGGACGACGGACGCCAAGTGATGGCAATAGCTCACACTGACCCTTCGGGTCAGGTGAGCTAAAAATGTGTGTATTGACATATTTAATTCATTGCAGAAAATAAAATAGTTCACTGGGGGCATAAAAATTATACAAGGGAGGTAATTAGTGTCATTAGAGGAGAAAGTCAACTTTTCCAAATTTTGGCAGTTTTGTAGTGGTTTTGGTCCAGAAATGGCAAAATAAGATGATTTATGGCATTCCTGAAAGAATTTGAAACTAGAGGCTCACATGAGCCTGTATTGCTCACCTGGTGACTGGTTTTATTCATTGTCACCAATAGACCACCCATTCATACTATAAATCAGTTCACCAGATGTTACATTTTCATTCTTGGATGCGGTACAAACTTAAAATCACAAACTTTGGAAGGGATCACCAAAAGACAATTGTAACCAAGTTTGGTACCAATTGGCTCAGTAGGTTTAGAGGAGAAGACATTTGAATGCATTTCCCGTAGAGTCTCTATGTTAAACTATGATCCACGGTGGCGGCCATCTTGGATGAGGTAAGAACGTTAAAAATCACAAACTTTAAAGGGGACCACCTAAGGACTATTGTGACCAAGTTTGGTTTACTTTGGCTTGGTAGACTCAGAGGAGAAGATCTTTGGATGCATTTCCCATAAGGTCCCTATGTTAAACTATGTTCCCTGCTGGCGGCCATCTTGAATGAGGTATGAACATAAAAATCACAAACTTTGAAGGAAAACGTCTAAAGACTATTGTAACCAAGTTTGGTTCCAATTGGCTCAGTGGGTTCAGAGGAGAAGACATTTGAATGCATTTCCCATAGGCTCCTTATGTTAAACTGTGCTCCACGCTGGCAGCAATCTTGGATGAGGTACGAACGTAAAAATCACAAACTTTAAAGGGGACCACCCAAGGACTACTGTGACAAAATTTGGTCCACATTGACAGTGGTTTCAGAGGAGAAGATCTTTGAATGCATTTCCAATAGGGTCCTATGTTAAACTATCTTCCCCACTGGCGGCCATCTTGGATGAGATGCGAACCTGCTGGATATATATAGAAATTGTAGTTCTGGAAAACCTCAACACTTTTGCAATTCACATTTAACCTTTATCTCAAACAGTTTTTGAAATAAAAGTAAGAACTTTAAAAATTGTGAAAATTCAAAGAAAAAAGCGGCAATAACTCCTATGTGGGTGGTCAGATTTTCTTCAAAATTGCAGGACATGTAGATCTTACTATGCTGACCATTTTTCTCATATAAACTTTACTTTTATCTTCTACCATTTTCAACATGTAAGACTAAAAGTAACGAAAAACTGAAAATTTTACGGAAAAGGGGCAATAACTCCAAGACGGGTAAACGAATATTCTTCAAAATTGCAGAGCAGGTAAATCTCATCATGCTGATAATTTTCACCCCGTCAGAATTTTGATATCTGTAACGATTTTGAGTAATTTGCAAAAAAAAAACTGCAATTTACCCCTATGTTCTATTTTTAGTAACAGCAGCCATGTTGTTTGGTCTATGGACTTAAAAATCACAAACTTGAAAGAGCATACCCTGGTGATGATTCAGGCCAAATTTGGTTAGAGTTTGGTTAGTATTGGCCCAGTAGTCTCAGAGGAGAAGATCTTTGAATAAAAGTTAACGGACGGACAGACGGACAGACGGACGGACGACAGACGAGTGATGGCAAAAGCTCATATGGCCTTTGGCCAGGTGAGCTAAAAAAATTGGTTTTTTTATATAACACTTTCCAGGCGGACGATGCCTTTTTGGCATCGTGGACCTTGTGGTTACTTTTATGTCCCTCACGGTATCCCATACATTGGAAATTGAAGCTTAGCAGGCATGACAGACAGAGGGGCACTGTAGCTAAACAAATAACCCCAAAAGGGTAGAGAATCTAAACTGCTGGAATTGCAGGTCCCTATTTAGTACCCATGGAAAGCCAAATGTTGCAAAAAGTGAGATTTTAGTGAGGGTCGGCTGTCATAGACCCCTAGTACTTCAAGACCTGCCGCAGAAATGTCAAGTTCTTGCCTTTTTTGTTTACAGAAAAGGTCTAAAAATGACACCAAGAAAAAATTTTAAAAATTTTTTAGAATTTTTTACACCAAGTTGTAAGCAAAAATTGCAAAAATCGACATTTTGCCACTAAGGGTCTATCAAAATCTGACTCTTCTGTTATAGATCAAAGACTTTTGATGTCTTTTATACACAATAGCAAAGAGGACTGGCCACTCTATATGTATGTGCAAATAGAGCTTGCCTAAATCATTTTATCAGGTTTCCATGACAACTTGAATGTCAAATAATGACCAAAACTGCCATTTTTCAGCAGGGGTACCTGTTATTTCTTCTGCTTTGTTGATTGTTTTCTGTACTACTGTTGCCTTCTTTTGCATAAGAAACTCTTTATAAGCATGTTTATGGTATGAAAATATGACTTCTTTCTTGTGTTGGAATATGGAAAGGGTAGTGAGATTTGTGGGGAATTGAACTGAGCTTCAGTAGCATTGGATACCTTTGATCATGCGCAAAGATACCACAAAAAGGAAATTTACTATTGCATACCGCTAATATCACACACCTCTAGAGATTGAATTATAATAATTATACTCAATTTATTTTTAATACTTACATGAGTAATGTGATGACAATGAACCAGAATCCTACACTGAACACATATGACAGAGTACTGTAGATCCAACTTGGCCAACTTCTTACTAGGAATACCACAGAATCAAAGATAACTGTAGACTTATCATTATACAATCTGTACGGTCCACAACTCTGGCTTGGCTGTAGTCTGAAAATACATAAAACAAATTTTTAGATTATAACTGTGAAAGAACTCATATTCAGGTATTTCATTTTTTTGGAAAAATCGTTGCTTTGTAGGTTTTTGAATTTGTGGTTTGGTGGGTTTTCTACTGTAAATTGAGTGAAAAATGGTATTTCATTGGGTTTTAAATTTGCGGTCGCAGTCAATCACGAAATCCACGAAGAATGCAACCCCACAAATAATAATACTTTCACTGTACATATATTGAGTAATTGTATTCACGGAATTACGAGACACATAAAACACTCGTCTGGTAAAACAAACGAAAGGATGCACATATTAGTGCAATATGCGTGCGATGGGATGCAACATGATAAATGTATGAAACTGTTATTTAGATCTGTCAGAAAGTTATGTAGAAACACGTAACTGCTCAATTCCCAAAAAAGAATATTGATTATCATTATAACTATTATTTGAATTTCCTCATCAATGAGAAATGCTTTAAACAATTTGTTTCTATTTTTAAATTAATAAATTTTTGGATTTCCCCTGAATGTTATGGTTAGTTACAGAAATACATATAAGCGTGCATACTAGCAAAAGTGGACTAAAGTAAAATTTTTGAGACCTCCTTGAACCTGATCTTTTTTTGTGGGACCCAGGTAAATTTATAAAGTTGGTCCTTGGGACCCAGCCTTGCAGATGTGGAGGTAATTCTCTGTGTATTACTCTGTTACTTTTGTGATTTTGAATGTGTTTAAGATTTTGGTTTTGACATGTATAATTTAATTTTGCAATAATAAATTCTTGTCCAAAAAAACGAGTTACCTGAATTAAATCTATGAATATTTCTGGATAAACTTACATACAAATAGAATAATAGAAGTGAAATGAAAATCAATTTTCAAGAATTCAGGAAATTGATTTTTGATGAGTAAAAAAATTTGAACAATCCTAATGTTTTTTATGTATATTTCTTTGTTTACATTGATGTGCTGACTGAAAAAGTAGGTGTGGCCTATGATACTTTTTGCTAATTTTTCCCTATTCTGGCATTAGCTAATACTGAAAATATTTATATTTTTGTCTCATAAGATCAAAGAAAATTCATTTACCAACAAATGTATTTAATAGTTGTACATTTTGTAACACAGATTTTTTTTCATTTCATTAATTTCTATAAAAACTTAATTAATCCTATCCTTACAAATGAAGGAGCAATTTCCAGAAAATCTCCTGCCAAATCTTTTTCAGAATTCTGTGCTTTAGGTTTGTTCATGACTGAAACAGTTTATACAAATTACATTGGCGGATCCAAGGGGAGGTTCCGGGTGTTGGAACCCCCCCTTTTTTTTAACAATCATGTATTTTTTAATGGAAATCCTGGTGTTTTACTAAGAAATACCCAAAAATTTTCACGCCTCACTCTGCTCGGCAAAATTTCTCTTCACTTCTCAATTTGAACCCCCTTTTCAAATTCCCTTGATCTGCACCAGAGTTAAACATGTTAATTATCACTTTTAGACTTTAAGTTTACTGTATTTTTTAACAGCTCAAATGAAAACATTGTTCTATACAGTCGCACTTCGATGGCTCGAACACCCAAGGGACAAATGAAAACAATTCGAGTAAGAGGGGTATTCAAGCTATCGAGGTCAAACTATGTTTAAAAGTGATCAAAGGGACCAGAAACAAGAGGCTCTCAAGAGCCTGTATCGCTCACCTGGACCATGGCTGCCATAGATAAAAGGCATTTCCAATAGGAAAAATGAAAAATAACATTTAGCAGAATACTTTTTTTTCCTAAAATTACAGTATTCTTGTTTGGTTTCCATGGCAACCGAAAGATCCACCATCCATTACAACCTATAACAGAACACCATTCAAAAAAAAATTAGGCAGGGGTTCCCCTTATAATTAAAGTAATACATAGTGCTGAAATTAAAACATGCAGACCACTTTTCAAATAAAAATTCAAAAATTTGGGCAGAAGTTCCCCTTAAAATCAATAGGGCCAATGTAAAAACTATGTTCCAGATGGGGGCCATCTTGGATGAGGTATGGACCTACCAGATACATTTTTTGGGTGGGACCACCTAAGGACCATTGTGGCTTAGATTGGTTCTAATTGGACTAGTAGTTTCTGAGAAAAAGATCTTTAAATGTATATTCCATAGGGGCCAATGTTAAAACTATGTTCCCGCTGGCAGCCATCTTGGATGAGGTACAGACCTGCCGGATACCATTTTTGGAAGGGACCATCTAAGGACCATTGTGACTAAGTTTGGTTATAATTGGACTGGTAGTTTCTGAGAAGAAGATCTTTGAATGTGTTTACCAATAGGGTCCAATGTTAAAACTATGTTCCTCGCTGGCGGCCATCTTGGATTAGGTACGGACCTGTCGGATACCTTTTTTGGAAGGGACCATCTAAAGATCATTGTGACTAAGTTTGGTAATAAATGGACTGGTAGTTTCTGAGAAGAAGATCTTTGAATGTCTTTTCCATAGGGTCCAATGTTAAAACTATGTTCCCCGCTGGCGGCCATCTTGGATGAGGTACGGACCTGCCGGATACCTTTTTTAAAGGGGACCACCCAAGGACTATTGTGACCAAATTTGGTTCCGACTGGCCAAGTGGTTTCAGAGGAGAAGATCTTTGAATGAAAAGTTTACGACGGACAGACGGACGGACGTAGGACGGACGGACGAGGGACGGACAGATGCCGGACGCCGGACGCCAAGTGATGGCAAAAGCTCACCCTGGCATAGCCAGGTGAGCTAAAAAGGGTTTGAGACATCCATGGTGTTCGAGTTATTGCAGTTCTAGCCATCAAAGTTCTACTGTATTTTGATTTTTACCTTGAGAGCTGTTTGTCAACACATGGGACGGCTATATTGCATGATTTTTTTTTAGTATGCATGTATTTGAACATAAAAACAAAATAACACTATGCTATGTGAAATCATGCTTGTGAAAAACAACTTCCATGCTGGTAAGGTCAAGATGAGATTTATTTTCCAAAAGAATTCCAGGAGATGCTGAAATTCCTAATACCAGGAAATATCTGAAAAAGTCTCAATTCCTGATCTTGCGATTTAACCCTGAGGTCATGCTAGTAAGGTACAAATAAGATCTATTTTCCTGAAGTAAAAGTCTAAATTCTATGAGACAGTTAAATTTATGCTATATCCAGTGGCGGATTTAGGGGGGGCCAGGTGGGCCCGGCCCCCCCCTTAGGTCGGAAAATATTTAAAATTCCTAGGGGTTTTTAAAAAAATTGGGTTCCGGGCCCCCCCCTTTTGAAAAAAATATTGGTCGGGCCCCCCCTTAGCAGAAAGTCTGGATCCGCCACTGATATCTTAAATTCAAACCCTCTAGTGATAAAGAATTGATATTAGATGCACAACCATGTCAATGTTGTGCATTGGTGTAAAACAATACCATAAGTTTCCAAAAATCTGTGCAGATATTGTCAGCAACCATATTAATTCATGCACATCTTTAGGTGGTGTACTACAACTGTGTAACATTTCATCAAAATCCAAGCAGCCATTTAGGAGAACATGCACTGACAAGGTTTGTCCTCCCGTTTTTATCAGAA
>MJUU01000052.1:132719-176303 GCA_002080025.1 Modiolus philippinarum | reverse complement strand
AGTGAAACATGCGAGATAATAAAAAACATCGTCAATTCCAGGTCGATCTTCCCTAGTTTCCCAAGGCTATTCAAAAGAGTGAAAATCTGACAGAATGTGTTCTTCAAAGCAAAACTTCAAGATGAAGTACAACAATAAAAGCGTTGTTTCATTGTTTGGTTAAATCATGTTTTAGAGAAGATTTTGTCTCATGTTCATTTACTCCATAGCCTTTCATTGTTAATCTTATTTACTAATTTCTCTAATATTGGTGTAATTCTTTTACTGAAAGATTGCAAAATAAATGAAATGTTATGGCAGTATCTTTTAGGTACTTTTGATAAAACATTAATGAAAATTGTGTTTGATGTGATTAAAAGTAGACCTGAAAGCATACTCCTTGTAGCTAAATTATTAAAGTTAGCTACTCCAAAACTTCTTTGTGGATGGGAAAGCACTAAAAAAATAAAGATTGCCAGTTTTTTTTTTTTTTTGGTAAAACTGAAAACAAATGGCATTTCAGTCACAACGAGTTTCAAAATACCAATTTCTTTACATAATTATATACACCTGTATGAACAAGGTAATATATAAATCAAATTTCATGCAACAAGAGATGTCAGAGCTAATGTCAATTTTATGCAAGAAATGTAATTTTGTTCACAAAAAACAAGTCGTTGTTGCGTCCATAGACTAGGTAATTCAAACAAAAGTATGAAAAAGACAAGTTTAGGGAAGTCAATGCCACGCCAAGCTACAGCACCATCAAACCGATTCTTGCAAACATCTGACAATTTCTTGAAAAAGTACCTGTCCAAACTGTATTAATAATACAAAAATACCCAAGTTGTATAATAAAGAGTAAATTTGGTTATTTTTTTTATGCTGCACGCGTGTTTCAAGGAGTAATCTCTCATCAACAGCATTAGAATTAAATAATGTGGAAAGCCATTATCCCAAAATAGTCACAAAAAAGATACTAATTACCAAAAGAATCGAAATAGGAAGCCAAATCCAGTACTAAGGACATCCACCGAGTGCCATACACGGAATAAAGCCGTAGTATTCTTAAACGGTTAGAATTTTGATAAAACCAGTAAATTTCTTAAAAAATACAGGGTAAATTTTCATGTCAGACAAGTCTGACTATTGGACTGGTAAATACCCTCGGGGACCTCTGGTCCACCTGCAGTGGTATCGGTCCAATGATTTCATGATACAAAGTAAGTGAGAACCGAACCGTCAGTCTGAAAAGAACAATCCAAGGACAATGGCAACGTCGGAAAAACAAAGAAACGAAGACATAACGTGAGCACGGCACAGAAAAGAAAATGAAGACACACACATATACAAAAATGAACAACACGGACCCAATAAAAACCATGGATGAGATCAGGTGCACCGGTAGAGTAAGCATCTTCGCTTCTTATAAGACACCCGCCGTGTTGAACATGTCAACTCCGGTAGTAAAGTCAAATCCGGTAGAGGAAAAACAAACTTTAGTGGCAAAGAGAAAGATCTGTTGTCATCTGGGAAACAGATATCTCATAGCGGTCTACAAGATCGTGATGTCGACCGTAAAACTTCTGTAGTGATGACCTTAAGTTATGGGCAACATACCCTTGCTTAAGTAGCCTATTTGTAAGCAACCGAGCTCTATCAAGGTAGTCACTGTATCGACCACAGGACCAACAAAAATAAGTTGCATAATAAACAGTACATTTTGTTATGCTTAGCACGTGTTTCAAGGAGTAACCTCTCATCAACAGCATTAAAATTCGAAATAAGGAAAAGCATAATCCAAATATAGTAAAAAAGAAGTACTCATTACCAAAAAATATCGAAATGGGAAGCCAAATCCAGTACTTAGGACATCCATCGAGTGCCATAAACGGAATGAAGCCGTAGTATTGTAAGGGATAATTATTTTGATAAAAATCATAAATTTCTATAAAACGCACATTATCTTAATGCAATATGACAAATACTAAATAATAGTATAACAGTTTATCTCCCCTAGATGATCCAGAAGAAATCAAACATTTCAATGAAGCTCGTTCCCTGGTTTTCAACACTCGTTTTGTACCTCATTTTTTTTTAAACAGACACGGAATATGCATCTTTTTGTTTTCCTAGTGTACCTCAACATTTAAAAAAAAGAATTTGAATAGTTTCATAACACTAGAATTTCAAAGTTCTTTTGAAATACAAATTGTTAAATTTAGTTTGAAATGTTCAGTTCAAATTGAAATACGAGTGGTCCTTAACTTACGGCCAATCCTATAGTACGACATGCATGAATTTAGACTATAATTTACCAGGCTCTTATACTTGGAGATTTATATTATTAAAGTTTGAAAATGAAGCAGACAATTTCAAAAATGAAATAACACATAATACAATAATGGACCAAAACTTTCATATTTGAATACATCAATCCGATCTAATGGATTGAAAACTGACTACTGAATCATATTTCATTAATTTTGACAAAAATATTCCATAACTATTCTCGATAGGGTATAAACACCATTAAGAAGATTGCAATCGTATTTGGTCAAACTGCCACAAAAATTATATGAAACCATTTAGATTTGAAGATTATTGGGTACTTTTGTTACCATTGGCAGTCTAAATGATTGATTGAAGTTGATTTTTATATTCCATTATTTCATAATTCTGTATTTTATGCGTCATACGATACCAAAATATCTTATATAATGTAAATTCATTAATTAGGGTGGCATTGAAATGCAGCAATAATTTGAAATGACCAATCCTAATATTTATTCTCTTAAAATAGGCTTAGGTTTAATACAAGATATTTTTTTTGAAACTATGCCCGTTTAAAATTTTTTGTACCTTGGACAAATAGCAGCATAAGCCGACAAACTGAGGTACATGGACCTCGTACAATTGTGAATCAGACGAAATGGATTGATAAGTTTTTTTATAAAGAAAAAAATCTTGCATACTGGTTGGATGATCTCGTAAATATTCAGCTATATGTACTTATAAGAAATGTTTCTGACCGATATTTATAATATTGTACTCTGATTATTCTGATCAAATTAAGTTAACAATCGAGCTTATAACAAATTATATATTTTTATGATTTATCCAATCTAGATTAATATGTCTGATTCAATCTTGAAAAACGCTACTGTATTCGATGTTTTATTATCCCCGCACTTTTCTGAAGAAAATGTGGGGATATTGTTTTGGTCCCGTCCGTCCGTCCGTCTGTCCGTCCGTCTGTCCGTCTGTCCGTCCGTCTGTCCGTTAGATGGATCTTGTCAGTGGAACTCCTCGCTCATTTTTAGATTTAGTGTTTTAATTTTGTTATGGAATTGTTGCATATATGCTGCAGGTGCGCAATAAGCTTTCGGATTTTTGATATTGGTCTTGGTGCAAACAAGAGGCCCAAGATGTCTGTTTTATATATGTGAGCTTTTCAGTGGAACTCCTCCTACATATTTGGATTTAGTGTTTTAATTTTGTGATAGAATTGTTGCATATAGTCTGCAGATGTGCAATAAAGTTTCAGAATTTTGATTCCGGATCCTACTTTGGTAAATTTCCTGAAAGTCACAAAGACCACTTATTTCTTGGAATTCTACCTAACAACTATACATGTAGTAATTTGTTCAATTAGGACTAACATTTTCACCAATTGAATTTTCAAAAATATTTGATTCAAAGTTTGGTAAATTTCCTGAAAGTCTCAAAGGCCACATATTTTTTGGAATTCTACCTAGCAACCATACTGTTAGGATTTGTTTCTATTTGGGCAAACATTTTCACCAATTGGTTTTCAAAAATGTTTGATTCCAATTTTGGTAAATTTCCTGAAAGTGTCAAAGACCACTTATTTTTTGGAATATTACCTAGCAACCATACTGTTAGGATTTGTTTATATTAAGGCAATCATTTTCACCAATTGGATCTACAAAATAATTGATTCCAAATTTGGTAAATCTTCTGAAGTGTCAAAGACCACTTATTTTTTGGAACTCTACCTAGCAACAATAGTGTTACAATTTTTTTCGATTACGGCAATCATTTTCACCAATTGGATTTTCAAAATAATTGATTCCAAATTTGGTAAATTTCATGAAAGTCTCAAAGACCACTCATTTTTGGAAATTCTACCTATCAATAATTTGATTTTAAAAATGTTGAGGAAAATTACCCCAAGGGGTCAATAACGACTGTTTTCTGTGTCAAACAGGTGAGTGCGGGGATGGCCATCTTTTCTGATGGCGCCACTTCTAGTTTTTTTTGTACTTAACAGTATAATTTCAGTTGAATTGCTAATATGTTGACCATCTTGAAATTTTTCATCGTAAGAGAAGACAAACAAAAATTCGTTTGCACTGTAACATCAAACATTTATGAAGCTTAAGTTCATTAGAACAGATGTTCTATATCACCTGCTAGATAAATAACGAAGACGTTATACAAGAATCATTATCGTTATGATAATAACTTTATTTGCAAATTTACGCCCATAGGGGCCAAGCAAATACAATGACAAAACATACAAGACATACAAACATATGTTTATACAACAACAAATAACATGTAAATACAGATATATATTGAGTAACTTTGGCTAACGTGGACTTTACTTTCGCAAGTCTGTAGTTATGTGACCGATATATTCATTAATCTTATTGTTACATTTAATGGACATGTTATTCAATAGCGGGTAGCAAAAATTGTTTCATACATTATGATGTTATGCATTATTAGACCTTTTTACTACTTTCAAAATAACAAATATAACATTGTTAAGGTGCACTAAAACCTTCCAAAAACAATACAACTAACAACTAGTGTTTCAAAGGAGACATCATGTGTGGTGGCACTACTGGATGATGCACACATTATACAAGAACAAACTTCGTTAAAAATCTTAAGTTAAAAGTCAAAGAATCTAGCAATATCATGTACTGATATTAATTGTTGTAAGGGACTCATATAAATCTATCAAACGCCAGCATCATTCACCTGGACAATCGCTTTTTGATAATGCAGGTTCAGGATATGCAGTCCTTTGTTAAATCATTTTCCCGCCTTTTTGTTACCTTTGATACGCTTTGATCATTCAACATGACTTGTTAAAGAGACTATTGTGACAGTTTTGTTCTGATTAGACTTGTGTTTTTAAAGAAGAATATTTTTAAATACTTTTCCAGTAGTTGATCATTCAACAAGACTTGTTAAAGAAACTATTGTAACAGTTTTGTTCTGATTTGTCTTGTATTTTTAAATGAGAATATTTTTAAATACTTTCCAGTAGGATCCTATAATTCACATTGGATCCTAATTTTAACTGTTCTCGCTAGTGATCAAGGTATTTTAAATCGATGTTAGTGTAAAAGTACATTATTTACAAATCATAGGTTTAACGTATTTTTCAATCAGGGCATTCTGATAAGCATTTTCCCATATCTGCTAAATCGTTTGCTATCAAGCATTAAAGGAATATGAAGGAAATGCACATGCGAAATAGTCTGTAAAAATACATGGCAAAAACAAGCAATGCAACAACGCTTTTATTGTCTTCCTTATTTGAAGTCACCATTAGGCCTTCAACAATGAGCTATTCTCAAAGCGTATATAACTGCCAGACGGACCAGGAGGGAAGAAGTTCGTTTTCAAATGACAGATGGGTTTGAGATTTTAAATGCAATGTCTGAAAAAATCTATTTGCAACGTTTTGGATGGAAACAAAAAGAAAATGAGGTTATAGATTATTTTTCCAAATAAGAAAAAAAAAAATGAAAATATTTTCAAAGAAGAGGTTCTATAATGAAACGATATGGTGGACGATGGACGGAGAGAGACGTCGCCAAAGCTCACAAAAGTTTATTTCATAAGATGTTAGCTATAACAAGTTTGTCGTCGTTTTTCTTTATACAAAATCTAAGAACAATTACCAATTCAAAATTTCCTCCAATTTTTCAATATGACTAAACTTTAACTTTAATACTGTAAGTGTTTAGCTATTGAAATATTGAATTGTTTTTGATAATTTTAGCGACGGATATATTTAAGTCTCATTGTGTATTACTTTTGTTCATTGTATGCACTTAGTGTTTTGATCATGGTATTGCTATTTTTGTACCTTAATGTAGAACTTACAGTTAGAATATATATTTAGACATTTCTAGTTGTTGTGGTAGACAACAGAATCGTAAAGATAAAACAAAGCAAATGAAACATACCAAAACATCTCATCTTTACTAAAATATTGACATTATAGTTTAAAAATGTTCTTGCATTTTCATAATATTTTACGAATATCGATATTTAGAAACAAATGCCTAGTCAATTTGTGTGTTGAAATTCTTTTCATGGTGTTTTTGACTACATACAATATAAGTCTGACAGATTGAATTTGAAAAGTTATCAAAAGATAAAACGAACAATACAAATAAGAACAATTCTTTAACAGTTCCTAAGATTTTCAAGACAACTCGTCAATTTTCATTACACATCTGACGACAGGTCAGTAAATAGATGATCTGTTCAACGTACAAGATCGAAAAGGGTAATAATGCAAGGCAAGTTCAGAGATCGTCAGTTTCTTATAAAATGTTTTTCTTATTTCCTCCGTCTTTGACAACATTATTTTCTCTAATGCTTATTGTTTAGTTAACATTATTTGCAGAGCATAACTTTTTCATATACTGGGTGATGTCTCCCAATTTACGTATTGTCCATTTTTACAATTCATGAAAGATTTTTTTCCCTTTTTTCTCCCTTTTTTTATCAAAAATCTTCCTGACTGTTTATTAATGATAAACTAATTTAAAACTAATTTAAAGTGTAGAAGATTTGGACTGACTGTACACCAATCTCAACTTAAACTTTCAGATGCCATTGATGAATAAATAACAAGGTTCGCCGGAGCACAATTAATCAAAATGAAAACTTTTCATTGAAAAATACAACCTGGAAGAAAAAAAAAGTTAAATAAGTTTAAATATGGTATGATTTTTTTTTTAATCTCGAACTTAGGTTGTTTTTGAATTTATTTTATTCTTGCCACAATCCAGCAGGATGTAGTCTTAGTTGGCGTTCACGGAAAACTAATTAAATGATAAAAAGAAGGTGCAAAACAGGAAGAATATATCTAGGTTGCTTACAAATAGGCTACTTAAGCAATGGTATGTGGCATATAACTTAAAGTCATCACTACAGAAGTTTTTTTCGGTCGACATCACGATCTTGTTGACTGCTATGGGATATCTGTTTCCCAGATCTTTCTCGGTTGTTTTTCCGCTACCGGATTTGACTTTACTACCGCAGTCGACATGTTCAACACGGCGGGTGTCTTATAAGAAGCAGGAGATGCTTACTCTACCGGTGCACCTGATGTCACCCACGGTTTTTGTATAGTCCTTGTTGTTCATTTTTGTAAATGTGTATGTCTTTTTTTACTTTTCTGTACCGTGCTCATGTTATGTCTTTGTTTCTTTGTTTTCCCAACGTTGCCATTGCCCTTGGATTGTTCGTTTTAGACTGACGGCTTGGTTTGCACTTACTATAGCACCACAAGCCAAAAATTGAAGCCCGCGATTTGGCGTGGTACAGTACTTAATCGGAAACATTTACCTAAACTAGTAATTCTCTATCAGTTTTTAACTTTTTATGCCATTTGATTTTAATTCTGGCCTGCCGAATATTTTGGCTTTAAATTACAATAAACAAACACTGCAAAATCCCCTCGATACTAATACAGAGATGACACCCTTCACGAAGAAAACCTAATTCCTAATATCAAAGGGCAAAATCCAAATCCTAATATTCATGCTTTACAAATGTGTTATGGTTCATTTACTTCATATCCTTTCGTAAAATATTTACGAAATAAAAGAGACAAAATCAATTAATCATCTTTTGATTTGTCTTTTTTTTCAGTTTGACAACTAATATGTGTTAGTTGAACAAATATTTAACTGAATTGCTGTTAATACTTATCTTGTCGTTTCATGCATGCAATTCAATCAGCTTTAAAACTTCGATCCTCTTAGATCAACGTTTAGAAATACTCTTTAAAGCTAAACATATTTCTCTTCTTCAACATCCTTTCAAAGGAATAAAATATAGAGTATAAATATAAACATAATTATAACAAACAATATTATCTCACTTAACTTAATTTCATTTTGCGCTTAATTTTTATCTTACTAATCTTCTTGTTTTAGTCTTATTCAATCCCAACTATAAATCAATGTTTTCTTTCAGCCAATTTCAGTATTCTGTACATTTTAATAGATATCTGTTGCTCTTAGTATTCAAATATTCAATTTTGTGTCAAACATGAATTTGTGAATAGAGTCTGATAGGGTGCATTGTTACGATTACTTTATTACGGCAGTTTCGATTGAATCTTACACAAAATAAAATCGGTCTGTGAATTTTAATAATCTCTTAGCTTTTGTTGAATAGATCTGATACAAATGAATTTCAAATGAATTTCTTCGTAGTGACCAGTGCTATTACCTGGTGTATACACATTATCAAATTGAATCTAAAATATGATCTATACTTTACATTTAAAAAGAAAAAAAATGACGCTCTTATTATAAACTGAATTTTCAATTTAATTAACATGTTAATTGTCAAGAAAACATTACCAACTATCTGATTTGAAGCATAGAATGATATTTCGTAAAGCGAAACATCAACGTCAAGCATTTTCAGATACGAATTCAGTCGATATGGTTTTGCAACAGAAAATTGCATAGTATTCTTAATTGCGAGTGGCATTGAAATCGCCCAAATAATTTTAATTGGTCAAATTGGTTTTAATATTTATCTTTACCGTCTAAAATAGGAAAAGATTTAATAAACCAGCAATTTCTGAATTTGAGACCGTCTTAGTTTCTTTCTACCAAGATCAACAACATTAGTCGACAAAAATAATACAGCTAAATCACAAACGATGATATGTATTTATATGTTTTGCATAAAGAAAAAATAAACTTGGTGAGGCATGCAGAGATCCTCACAACCTTAGTTTATAAAAGGAACATTTAGTAGAGATATAAGAAGGTACCAAACAAATAATAAGACAGTACCTTATGAATATTCTGACAAAGTTAAAATATTTTTACAAATAATCTTTATTTGCAGACAAAAGACTCGTTAGAGTCATAGCAATACAGTCCAATACAAAAAGAACACAATACAGATTGCAAAAATTTCAAACTTTCGAAGTTTTTTATGTTAAAACAGTAAAGCTTAACCTCCTCCCCTCAGTTCTAATGACAACTTAATGAAAGAAGCAACTGCTTTAATATTACAAGATGTTGACGGATTCAGAATTGTTTTTAAATTTATTATTTCTGATCAAGTTTTTAGGTCAAAATCTAAATTAAATTCCAGTTCGTTACGTAGATGATTATTCATAGGACAATGAAGAAAAAAGTGATATTCATCACCCAATTTTTGTTTACAGCTTATACAAAATTTAAAAATAGTTTCGGGATCTCTGCATTGAAAACGTGTATGATTGTCTCACACCAAATGTTAAATGATACCTTGGGGTTTCTGTCTACATTCATTGATCATTTCTTTTACCTGTCCACGACCTTTCAATAGCAATTGCTGTTGAGTTGCTATCGGACACTACCGCAATGGAAGGGATGTTTGGCTAGCCATAAAACCGATTTAAGCCACAATTTCTTTTGAAATGCCTGTAGCAAGTCAGGAGATTTTTACCGGTAGTTTCCACCTGATTTGTCTTCTGGTCTCATGGACCTCGGCTCTTGACCACCCTGCTCGGGAATTTTGTTATTACCCCCATTATGTATTGCTCTTTTTACCTGTATTGATTTTTATATAGTGACTTTATATCGTGTGAATTTCATTGTTATTTTGAAACAGTCTTTTTGTGTATTTATTTTTTAGCCATTCACCACACATAGGGGAAGGGTTCGAGTTTTACCCCACCGCAATTTTTGCGCCTGATCCAATTCAGGAATATGTTGGTCATTGGGTTGTCCTTGTCCTCTTATAACATTTTAGTTTCTTGATATCTGGGTTATTGGATGTGGTTTGTTTCCATTGATTTATTTAACTTTTTTACCTTTTTGGGCCATTTAGGGCTTGCTATATGGTGTGAGGTTCCTCACTGTGTTGAAGACCGTACGGTGACCTGTAGATGCTTTGTTTTTGTGTCGTTTTAACCTGGATATGGGATGTTGTCTCTTTGACATTTACCCCATTCTCTCTCTTTTTCATATTTGAAAGTTTGAATATATATGGAGACACTTTCATTTGTTCTGGCAGATAGAAGAATAATTAAAATAAAATCATAAAGAAACATACCAAAAACCAGACACTACAGAGTCTCATTTTATTTACTCAAACATAATATGCTTAATTGTTACTGAAATATTGATGAAACTTTGTCAAATCTTACCGAGATTAATGTAAATCTCTTCGTTAATGCCGTTTGGAAATATTATTACTGTAATAAACATTATTGATTTTATTACAGTAATTATTTCTTTATCGGGATCGCATCTATTGTTTAGACTATAATAATGATCTCATCGATTCGCACTAACTAGGCCGACAGTGATACTGCCCATGATAAAACGTCTTCATTATTATTGAACATTTTTGTTGAAGTTATTTTGTCTGATATTCATATGTAAAAAGTAACTTCTTCATTATTGTTCAAAGCATTTATAATCCAAATTATTTTATACTGTAATTAAGTACAAAATTGGATAATAAACAAAGAGAAGTAGCGTTTTTAATTTCAACTAGACCGATATAGATTAGATTAATCAGCAAAATATATCATCATTTTCTCAGCGACTCGAGTCTGCAATACTCGATGCATCAGGGAAAATTAGGATACAATATAAGTGATGTTGACATATCTTACCAGTACATGTGTACTTCAATCATTTAGAGATTATGCTTATCACCCTTAATCCAATTATACTCTCTGATTTTTCTTCAAACAAAAATTTTAATACATACATCGCATTCGTTGGCTTATGTCGCTTTTGCTTAAAGGTACCAAGAACATTTGACGTCGCCTCTGAAATTACTAAATTTTTATAAAATAAATTAAGGTCCAAATTTTAAACCGATTAGACCAGTCGAAAGTCTGTCTGTAATTCCAATGAGTCTTTCAAAGAAAAAAAAAACATTACTCAATTTACTTTGATAATTTATGATAGTTCTTTTAAATATTGTAAACCCTTACACGACGATTGGATATAAATGCATACTCAATCATATACACTATCAATGGTAATATGATCATTTAATGTCCTGTAAATCTTAATGTTTCAATATATTTTTGTGGCAGTTTGTTCAAGAATAATGTAATGATTCCAGTAACAATCATCTTAATGGGGTTTATTCGTAATCGAGGGGGATTGTGGAATGATTCAGTCAAAATTCATGAATTATGATTTGGTTGTCAGTTTCAATCCGTTAGCTTGGAACTAATGTTTTGAAATATGAAGTTTGTGTACATTATTGTATATTGCGTTATTCAATTTTAGATACATTTAATTTCAAGTGCAAAACATGTATACAAATGATTTTCATTGTCAAACCCTATATATTCTCAAAATTAATCTGCTAAAGCCTGATAAATTAAAATCTGAATTCATGAATGTGAATAATAATATGATTAAATTTAAAAAAAAACTATCATATCAATTACATTAATTTCTGACAGTGTTTATAAGCTTTAACAAAATTGAATCTGTGATTCGATTTATATCTTGTTTCACACATATAATAATTTGGTCGTGATATTTTATAGATTACATTTTTTTCATTCCCAAGTTGTTGATGATATTAACATTATTTAAGAGTACATGCATCCTTCAAATCAATAGGTAAGATAATTACTTGTACAAATTTCTTTTCAAAATCTTGACATATACGGTCCGCCAAAAGTAAAGCATCACCTTAAAAAGTACGTAGTACTTTTTACATGAACATCATTTTTCATTGAGGTGAAAGGTTTTGATTCAAAACATTATCAGTCAGATAATTTTGATATCTGGATGTCAATTTTAATAATGCTTCATATTGTTGTTTTTATGTGAAACGTTTTGAAATCATACACAGCCCAATCTGGTGACAAAATGTGGTAGCTTTGACCGGAAAAATAAGTTTCAGTTTAATGCATTAATTGTGATTGAAGATCATTGTTGTTATTGTTGATACAAGGGTAAAACAGCAATTAACATTCCTGTTTGTGATGAAGGTGACAATTGTAGATAAACCAGGTAATGTTTGAATACAGGGAGATAATAAAATTATACGACATCCTAATTGCTGGATGTCCACTAATGTGACGAAATGTTAAAGCAAATTCTTTGCTGAATTTTGCCATTATGCCCCCGTCACACTTGATAAAGTTCTTACTACGTTCTAATGAAGTCCTGAAAATCAGGCGAACGTGGAAAGAACTTGCTGAACGTAGTAAGGACGGGATACAATCTTGCATGGTCGTAGTCCAAACTTTATTGGACGTAGTAGGAACTTTGAGGACGGGAAGGACGTTAAATAATTTTGAACAGGTTCAGAACAAACGAGGTAAAAACGGAATGGTAACAAAACGTAGTTAAAGTCGTCAAAGAACGTATGGAGAACGGCATGTTCGTAGTAAGTACCCGAGAGCTTTAAGACTTGGCGCAGACGGAATAAATTTTTGTTCCGTCTAAGCTACGTTGTTATAACGTCCTTAAAGATTGCAATACGACCGTCGGAAGCTTGCAATACGTTTTCACAACGAGTTCATATTATGGTATTTTTCTATCCAGTTTGTATTACGCCCTGTTGAAGTTGTTAATTAGTCTTTAAAACGTCCATCAAGTTTCTACTACGTTAATAGTACTTTCTTGTAAAATATTTCTATTATTGAAAACGTATCAATGTAGGTATATATTAAGAAATCCTATTGTAATTCTTTTGGTCGACAGTGGAAAGCTGACAAGAGATTTTCATTTATTTAAAAGTTTCAAACTTAATATTAGTTTAATCCAAAAGAATTTGACAATGGGCATTTAAGATAATTTTGCGCATACCTTCTATCTCTGTTGCAATAATAGAATTGCGACTGTTAATAGTTTGTCTTCTGTATGTTATTCAGGTTTTGATACGGGTATTTCAATATTTTGTTCAAATATAGATTTTGTGCTCTCACATAACAAGCGTGTTTTATTAGCTAAAATGAATGCGTCCTAAAAATAATATTTCGCCCTTCATTTGTTTTTTTTAATGTTATTTAAAAAAAGGCAACATCAGACTATAATTAAGTACGCAAAACATACATGATTACATAATATATCACAATTTTATTAGATGTATGAACAGATCTCCTAAGATTCAATGGGCAAACTAATTTCTATGTTAAAAGGGGGAAGGGAAGTTCTATAATCAAAAGTAAAAAAGTCGACAATTTATATCTAACACAAATTGAGACAACTTGACAACGACAAAACAGTAAAAAAAAAGGAAGAACACATTAAAATTTCACCACTAGCTATGTAAAGCCGACAAAAACAGGAGATATTATCAGGTGCTCTGGAAAGATAAGTGTGATCTGCTCCACGCATGGCACCCATTATGCTGCCAATGAAAATCGGTTTTGTCTTATCCTTTCAATTTCAACAAAGCGGTCATAGAGTAAGTAGTGTATCGTATTGTGTTTTTATTTGTATAAGCAATGAAGGGATATGGAGTAGATGTACATGAGACAAAGTCTCTACAAATACATAGAAAAACAAACAGTTGAACAACACTTTTATAGTAATCTTCATATTGAAGTCACCTTGAGGTATGTATGTTTATTATACTAAGGGCCACAGGTAGGATTTGGTACCTATAAAATGGTTTAACCTTATCACTAACTTTTGCTAGTGCCTTTGCCAAATCCGGTTATCACTGTTTATATTGTTTATGTTTGTCTTTGTATTTTATTGGTGATTTTCTTGTGCAGTTGCCTTATAGAATGTGACATATTTGATTTTTATTGTCGACCATTCTAGATGTTTCCTGTTATCTTTTCTATTTTGATTGTCATAGGTGTTGTTTGACTGTATATACAGGTAGAGTGCTCCAAATTTACTAAAAGATATGTACTCTCATTTGTGAAACAGAAAATATTTTAATCATTTTTTTACATTTTAATCTTTGCGAGGCAAAGTTCGGCAGTCTTCAATACATCGGCAAACGAATACCGAAGCAAAAACGAGGAAAGGAGAAATTCTAAAATCACGACAATTCACAGCAACTCGAATTGAGACAGAATGACAAAGAAATAACAAATAAACAAAAATAAACAAGAACGCCACAAAACTAAAGCACTAGCAGTGTGAACCCCTATAAAAACTGACGTATCGTCAGGACATTCAATATAATGTCTTCATAATCACTCTGTCTCATTACAACGCATAGAACCATTGTCATTTCAGAACAACGCCCCAATGCCCGTTTGTTTTGAAACAGGTAATTCTTTATTGGATTCAGGGAGACTCAAAATGATTAAAGGATGATTTCTGTTGTACCACGTTTTTTTCTTTTGACCATTTGGATAAAAGGAATATTTTGCAAATTTTTCGAAGATTTTTATTCTCAGAAAAATCATTTTCCATTATTGCGAGGCATCTTTATCCCAATCTGTGAGTTTTGATTTAAAATTGTATTTTAAGTCGGCTCTGAAAATTTTTAAGGGACGTGGATACTTCTGGAAGGATTTTTCCCAATTTGAGGTAAAACACTTAGTCTTACTTTAATTAAATTTGGAGAAGCTCAAAATCCGTTAAAAGACTCCATTAAAGCCTAAAATTAACAATTACGGAATGTTGTACCTCATTTATCCCTTAAAATGATCTGGTATCAAATATGAACTCACAATGTTCCATATTGTAGTTATTGTTGAAACTGGTATTATCATACTGAACGAATCGTTTTATCTTTGGTTGCAAAATTTGGATTTTCCATTATCTATTTAAAAGCAAGAAAGTACCTTGATATGCTTCATGTTAAGGCGTGTCGTTATGCAAAATTTTATACCTATACCCTTGGTGAAACTTTAAAAGTAAGTGATGTGTAACTTTTGGCGGACTGTATATATAACAACAGAATATTTTAGAGCGACCACTTTGAAAAAATAGCAATGGCAAGAAATTAACAATACCACATAAGCAGACCCAGAAAATTATCTCTGAATAACAATAAATACAGTTGAAATTACACTTAATCAAATGTTGGATATTTCAGATTGTCTTCGACGAATCAAAATTCAAATATTGGATTCACAAAAAATGACATACTTTTCTTACCAATTTCTAAATTTTCAAAAACTGTTGCTCCCAAAAGAGATCGGAATTCAGGTAAAAAAAAGAAACAATGTAACTACAACCACTCAAAATCAATGTTTGTTCTTCTAATGAATTACATCTTCCTTGATCTGTTTGACATTTAAAGCAGGACAGTGTTTTCTTCAATCTCAAAAGTAATGAGGTTATGTCTTAAAATCAAGTTTTCACACAATTAAGTTAGGATGTAATTTAGAATTGAATACAACTGGTATATCCATTTCCACTTTTATTACTTGAAAATGTTATCTATTGTCTGAACTAATATATCAAGGAAAGACATTTTAGTAGTTACCACTTAGACCATAAATTTATGGTAGATATCCTTGGTAGATGTCCTTGGTACTGGATTTGGCTTGCTATTTCGATTTATTTGGTAATGAGTGCTTCTTTTATTACAACTTTTGGATTATGGCTTTCCATATTATTATATTTTAATGCTGCTGATGAGAGGTTACTCCTTGAAACACGCGTACAGCATAACGAAATTTACTGTTTTAATGCAACTTCGGTATTTTTTGTATTTTATACTACAAAAAAAACAAAGTAAGTACCAAGAAACTAGCGGTATGAATTAGAATATAGGTATTTATTGCTAAATACAGAAAGAGAGGGCTCAAATAAGCAAATAGGGCTTATCTGCATACTCTTATGTTAATACAACATGACTCAAAATCCTTTGTTAAATTATCTATAATTCTCACTGTGGACGAAGTAAATATATGAAAAACACAATTTTTGGGAGAACAAATTAAAAAGCTTTTTTTTCATAGGAAAGATCTTGTGGTAGTGGAAATCTTAGATAAATACCTAAATACGTGTTACGATTAAGCTCTTTAGATAAAATCCAAACTAAAAAGCAAGTTGTTTATATGACCCCTCTGTATTGCTAAACTGGATATTCCGACAGGATATATATATGTATATAGGTTTATAAGTCTCGTCATGTGATACTGCGATTTTACGATTTAATTCAAATTCTTTTAGTTCCCGGCAAAATATGACAGTTTCAAATTTTGACGTTTAAATGTTGTTTGAAACGTTATGTGTGTTTGTTAAAAAAGCAACTTCCGGGTAAAATATTTACCCAGAAGTTTCAAAATTTAACGACACTTGCAGACCGTATTATTTTTTGTCTTCGTTATATTGAGTTACCGTCTTGCTGCCACCTTTGATAAGCTATGAACATATTATTCATAATTTCTTAAGGTGCTATTGCGAACAATTTTTGTTCTTATTGATTTTGTGGCATAGAAGGAAGAGATTTTGAATAATACCCTGTAGGATCCCAGGTTAACTTTGTTTCGATGGCGGTCATCTCGAATGGAAACGTATGAACATGAAAATAACAGACTTAGTAGAGGCCTTTTCAAGGAATGTTAGGATCAAATTTGGTTAAAATCGTTCTTGTAGTTTCATGAGCGAAAATCGTTTATTGTAATTTCTATATGTATGCTAAATTGTTTCATCGAATTAAACGAGATAAGCATGAAATAACGGTGGTAGAATACCGAAGGAACAAAGTAGTGGTATTTACAAAAATTGAAGTCCAAAGACATGGCTAAAACGAGAACAAAGAAAATAATTACTTTAGACAGCTACAAAACACAGAAATAAAGAACAACATTCAAAGCCAAGGCACTAACATTGTGAACTCCCATGAAACTGAGAGTGACAACAGGTGCTCCGGAAACACCGGTCACACTGTAAGTGAGTCAATCTAGGAAAAAGTCAAAAGAGACAATCAACAAATCATTGTCAATAGATTTGGTAGCAAATGACACACAGTATTTTCAAATCGGAACATCTTTCCATGCATTTTCGCATAGATCTTTGGTTCACAAGTTCGATTTCAATTGACAGAGTAGTTTCAAAGAAACGTCAATGAAATTTCCAATAGAACTCCTAAACAGTGATCTTAGATTGCAATAAACAGACAATTTAACCGTACCTGACCAAATAAGTATAGGTTTTAAAAAAGTTTTAGGGAAGAGGATCTTTCAATGAATGTGCTATGACTCAAGATGGACGGAAACGGACGTTGCATACCATATCAATGCGAAAGCTTGACCTTGCTTATTCTAAAGGTTGGTCAGCTATAAGTCTGTAACATTATTTTCGATGACTGACTTAACTTCTTTAACAAAACATTTTTTTTAATTATTTTAAGAAAAATCTGCATCAAATGTAGATTTAATGCACTAGTTGAAAATAACTGGGTGTAGGGTGGTAACTGTCGGGACAAAATTTTAAAAAAAAATATTTGTTGTGTCAAAAAAAAACTATAACTTTCAAATCTTTAGTCCTACGTACAACAATGGTACTTTTCATTCAATTAAATATTAGGATAGTGAATAACACGTTACCTCCCTATACCCCAGTTCTTACACTTAAATGATTTTTGATCAATTCTGTGCCATTCACTCTGACGTTTTAGGTTTTCATGCTTTTAATGTATTTCGTACTGTGGCAACACTTTTCCACCGTTTTGGATGCTAATGCAAATATAAAGACACTTTAATATGTTCTGGTAGACAAAGATTCATATTTAAAATCATAAGAAACTTTCCAAATCACAGAATCTACAGGTTCTCATTTTTACTCGTATTTAAGCATTTTATTACAAACCTGTTATTATAATTTCAGGGTAATATTAAAATTACCGAACATAATTGTCTAGAGCCAAAGTCCATGAGGCAAAATGACAAATCAGGTGGAAACTACGGGAAAAATTGACGACCGCAACGGTTCTGACTTGGTACAGGCATTTAAAACGAAATGAGCTATGGATGTACCATCCTCATTGTGTCAATATCTAAACAAATGATAGATCAATTTCTAGGTTCAAATTCTTTACATGTTGTTTCTGACTATATACAATATTGGTCTGACACATTCAATTTGGAAAATTATCAAAGGGACAAGACCAACAATACAAGTTAAGTATGAAATTTTCTATTTTATATATAGCTATTACATAGCCATTTAGATTCTGTATGTTCAGTGGCTGTTCCAGATGTGATATAATCAATAAGTAACTACTGTGTTGGCACAAATCCTAAAATTGTTCTTTTCTCCTTTTCACCTGATGTCAGTCTTGTTTATTGAGAGTTCACACTGTTAGTGCTTTAGTTTTTTGTGTTGTATATGTAACGTTCGTGTGTTTTGTGGGCATGTGGTGTCTTTGGTCTTCCGTCTTTTGGTGTTCTTGCTTTTGCCTTGTCTCTGGACTTTGATTTGTGTAATCTTGTGCTTTGTTCCTTCGGTATTCTACTGTCGTTGTTTTTTTCAACACAGCTGTTAACGAAACTTCGATTTTAGTAACGCTTTTGTCAAAGGGTCGCTAAATATAAGACATGTCCGTAATAAAAAATCGAGTAAGATAATAATTAAGGACGAATTAAAGAATCGTTAGATCACAGTATGGTGTTTGTCATTTCTTTTGTCTGTGACATGACATTATTGTACTCTTTTGCTTATTGTTTTAACCAATATACATATGGCGTAAATGCACATGAGGCAAAGCTTCTATAATTATACCATGATTATGTTACTCGATTTTATATAGCGTTTATACAATTGTGAGTTTTTGTTAAATAAAAATTTCTCATAGAGTTCTATTTACGATTTGCTAAACTGAGAATATCCGTAAAACATGCACTTACGATTCAAAATTAAAAACCTTTAATTTTAAAAATGAAATCTGAAAGAAAAAGAAAACGTTTTCATGTTAATTTTATCTATGTCTCGGTGCCACAAACTTGTAGTTTGATTTTGTAAATTTTACAGTGTTATTTCCTATTTGATTTTATTATCTTGCAACAATTCAGCTTCAATATGGCTAAGGTTAATCTTCAATGAACACTTTTCAAATAATAGAAAACATTAACCTGATACTTGTCTTATTTTCGCGTACGACATAATATGAATCGGGTTTTTCCCATGTAAAATTGACTGTTGAATATGATGCAATTGTAGGTAAAAGCAATTATTCGGGTTGTCGTTCCTGCCAATTAAAGTATCTACATTGGAGGCCTGTTTCTAAATCGAATAACAGACAACGTCACACAAATATAAATTACAATTTTTTGTTGCCAGTTGCATGAAGTTATAATTGATTTGAAACAATAATTAGATAGCTGATAAGGAAATTGGAAAAATGTACACCAGAAGGGGCGACCATAATGATTTCAAAAGCAATGATTGGTCAAACAGATTTTATGGCAAGCCAAACCTCCCTTCAACTGCAGTATTGTCAAGTGGCAACACAGCAGCAAGTGCCATTAAAAGGTCGAAGACAATTAAAAGAAATGATCAAGTATTAAGTAGGGATATAATCTTGAATCAGAGTTCGGACCCAAACTTCAATTTTTTCCCACAAGGGACTGATATCTATCGAAAACTATTTAATGGTCGTATAATACGGAATTTTTTGAAGCCTTGAATAATAAGGCGGTCATGGCGATAATGTCTTATGAGAAATTCTGTATAATTTGTGTTACCTCAGGCGTAACGCATCAGCTTTGAAAGCAGGAGAAACTGGAATATTACTGTTAATGTTAGGGAAATTGATAATTTTGAATTGAAAATCGTCCCATCTGTCGTTAATTCTAGTACCGAGATGACCATTTTTTCACATTCGAGAGGTAAGCCCAAAGATCTGTTGGTTTCTGTCGTTTCCCTTATCTCTCGTTCTGGTGGATATATTAATAATATGAAGACGAAAGACAAACTTCTTCACAAAAACATCATTGGTCGGAAGGACTTCTTCCCATTCTTTCCTTTTACATTATAATAGATAATATCTCGTGGATGATTTAGATTTGATTTTTCAGACTATTGAATAAGATGAGGAAGAGTGAGCACATATTTTAATGAAATATTTGGGAACATGCAGTCATTTCTTCTTAGCAAACAGAATTATCTTAAAAACTTCCATCCTTTTAGTGCAACGTTTACAAACACTCTTTGAAGCTAGAAATGATTTTTTCCGCCAACATCATTTCAAAGGAATGTAAGATATAGAATAAATATAATTAGGAATAACAATAACATCTCCCTTAACTTAATTTCATTTTGCACTTAATTCTTATCTTACTAATCTACTTGTTTAGTCTATTTCAATACCATCCATTTATCAATGTTTTCTTTCAGCCATTGTTAGTATTCTGTACATTTTCCTAGATAGCCGTAGGTGTTTATATTTAATTTTGTTTCATTCATGAATGCATTTGTGCATAGAGTCTGAGTGGATGCATTGTTTACCATAACTTAATAACTGCACACTCCGTTGAATCTCATAAGAAACAAACTTCGTCTGTCAATTCTGATCATCGCTTAGGGTATTCACCATCCCAGTAGGCGAGAACATCTATGCAGTAAGTGAGAACCGAACCGTCAGACTCGAAAATATTTTTTTGACACTTTCAATATCTAAATTGTAAAATTGTGTTTAAAACTAGGAAGTATCTCCCTCATGCATAGCTCTGTCAATTTACATCCTTTTGATTATTTCTTTTCTACAGCTTTTATATATGTTTCGATTTCTTGATTTCCAATGCTTTATTTTCTATATGCACTGACAAGACCTTAGTTGTCGAAATGACCATATGCAGAATATAAATTTACAGTAACTTTGGTATTTTGTTTTTTTCTTCAATAGTCTTCAAATAACTAAGTACCGAAGTTACTGAGAATTTACTTTCTGCATATGNGCATTTCGACAACTTATGTCTCTTCAGTGCAGATAAAATCTAAACGTTTGGAAGACCATAAATTCAAACATATTTAAAAACTGAAAAAAGAGTACAAAAAACCAATATGACGACTTCAAACGACGGTTGAAACATTCGTAGCAAAAGACTTTAACATTGCACATGGTCTTTCTACATTCGATGTTTTGTGATGATGTACAGCTTTGTGTAGAACAAAATGTACACAATGAAGATTAAGGTAAATAACACCAAATGTAATGTAGCATATACGGCTTCCAATCGAATCAGGCTTTTATCTACTCCCCAAAAATTACATCAACGGTCAAATATTATATTGTTTTCACATAAACGTTGATGACCAATTTGCCACAGAAAATGTCTTCGGAAATGGGTTGCATGCCATCGATTGTATAGATTACATTGATATGTAGAAAAAAAAACCTTTTATTATATAATACTAAACAAAAGAAACGATACACAGATATATCAAACATATTATTTTACTTTCAACAGAAAACCATAACTCGTAGGCAAAATGTATTTGTGTACATTAGAATTAATATAAAGCCCCAAAAATTATCTCACAATTTCCGAACCATATCCGGTCACGGTCAATGTCATTATCCCAAATGTCTGTTTCCAGACGTAAATAGTGAGTATTTCAATTTTTTTTTGACCAAATCATCACATTTTCGGACCGGCTGACTTAAAACCCCTGTTGCTATTTCAACCATGAATTCCTGATGCCTATTTTCCGTTCAAACTACCGTTCTCATAAGTGTAAAACGAACATTACGCCATTGTGACGTTGCGACGTCTCACGGGAACTGCTTCCACGTGATTTATCATTTGGTCAGCATGTGCGCTTAAGACTGATCAAAAGTCTTTAGTTTGCTCCCTTTTCCACATCACAATGAACTGCGAGGGCAAAAATCAAAACGACGGTCTGGCTGCGCTAAATCATTGTCCACGTTGATGTTGGTTTGAACGGGGCATCGAATTGAGACATTATTTTCCACTTTTTAACATGGCAAATTGTTGAAATAATGAAATGTCCCGATTATTAACATCAAGCAATTTAAATCATCCAGCAGTTATCGGCGAACTCGATCAGCGGGCGTAAAACTACCATTCCGGATTTTCATCGTTGTTTCGGAATAAACAAATGCGTTTTGGCGTTGAATACATAAATACACTAAAATAAAACCTTTAAATTGCGAAATACAAAAATATTAACAAAATTAACGATGTATCATTTCTTTTGTTGAGTAGTATATTAATGGTGTTGTTTAAGTTTAAACTAAGAACAATTTTTTCAAATTAAGAGGTATAAATTACAGTAGTAGAACTTCTTCGATGGATCAGACTTCCATAACTCGAACGCCATGGATGTCTCGAAATCAATTTCTGGTCGGTTTATTCAAGTTTAATCACAGTTCGACCTCGATAGCACTTATACCCCTCTAGCTCGAACTATTTTTATTGGTTGGTCCCTTGTGTGCTCGAGCCATCGGAATTCGACTGCAATATGAAAGTTGAATAACCCAGTAGGTGAATGACACAGACAACACAAAATTAAATCTAATTCCGTCAATTGTCTCTTGAGAATATCATGAAATCACTTGAAAGTCTGAGAACGACTCAAGACATTTTATTGTCCTGAGGCTTTATGCCCAATTTGTTGGAGAATCACAACAAAATTTCTTCGTACAGAAACCCAGAGCTTATTAGATAAAATAATTTAGCTGTCAAGTATACAACAAAATTGTATTTATGTTTTCTTCACAGCTAAGATAAAAGATATGTGGATGATTTAAATCTTGGGTAAGCTCGATAAGCAGAGATCTCTTTAACACGGTTCGTAGATTTACAAAATATAGGCATATGTATGTATTAGATTCAGTACAAGTGTAACTATAGAACTATTGCGTTTCGTTTCCAGTTTTTCTGCACCAGTAACAACGGCCTCAGACTTGACCTGAATACTCGTGCAGAAAAGTATCTGTCATTAGTGTAACAGGAGAGTTCTGTTTTTACTATTATTTATGTTAAATCAAATGTTATGACTTAGGGAGATTAGAAACCTTGCCAAAATCTAGACAAAACCTTACTTACTCTCAGTATCTGAATTCTCTTCACATAATTATGGCATAAAGGTGATTGACGTAAATCTTTACAATTTTATCGTTGTAATAAAGGGTATTTAAATATAAATAATGCATGATATCATATTAGAGCAAATGAACATTACTTTCGGTATCTTGTTATGTGATGAAGCAAGCTGTGCTGCATCATATCGATTAACCTGTCCAGTAAATGTGATACAATAAGATTGATAAAAATATCGGTCACTTTACGTTGTATAGCGTCCTCGTTTTAGTTTTTGTCCGTAGCTGGTGATATAGAACAATGACGCTTAGGAAACAATACTCATTTAGATATGATTTTATGGTGGGAAACGTCTTTTCGTTTTGCATGCATGGTCATCATACGTGAAAATAAGATGGCAGTCAACATAGAAACAAAAGCGCTGAAATCATACTGCGCCAAGAAACATTGTGGACGACAATTTCCCGTTGGCTATCTACCTGCTTTGTCTTGTTGCCTTTTGGACTTTAGCTCTTGATATTTTGTTTAATAAGTTTGATATTACCCCAATTATACCGTAGTTTAGTACAACATATCATAATTAATGAAACAGAACAAATACAATACCTTTTTGTCAATAATTCAAACAAATATAGTTTTAATAAATGAGCAAAAAATCTCTGCGAATCACTGCTTCAGAGAAATCGGTGTAAACCTTAGAGAATCGACCGGAGACATATTTCAGCCGAACATGAATACTTGACTCATTCAAAGAGAAATCGAAAATTGTTCTCTATTGAACATACTCTTGTATATAGAGAATAAAGATTTAGCTTTCAGGGTATTAGACTGCTTTAATTCCTTTCTTGTCTGCTACCAAAGGAAATATGTGTAATACTTTTTGATAGTTAAATTGTGTCTTTCAGTTTTTAAATCGATGCTAGTTTCAAATTATTACAGAACAGAATTACTCATTCACACGAAATCACATTTTGATAAACTAAAAAAAACACTCTGAATTACATATTACCACCCAACATCAATGTTTATATTTTAAGTCATCAGTGATTTCTCTAAAAGTTGCAATCTATGTGATATCAAAATGACATTTAAAGCAAGAGAGTGCTTTCTTGAATCCTTCAATTAATGGGAATTATCTCTTAAAATCAACGTCTCAAACAATAGAGTAAGAATGTAATATAGAACATCATGCAACTGATATATTTATTTCGACTTTTATTGCTGACTTGTTTTTCTTCATTGCTTATTTCATATAATTATAATTTCCAAAGATATTTCAAGAAAAGACAGTTGGATTTTTTATCGGTACAGTTGTTTACACACTACTTGTGCATCATTATAAACATTCCTATTTTGACAATAACTATATACGACGTTAGCATGAAGAACAGAGCAGTATGTGTTTGAGTGTAGGTTTTTATAAATTATTTTAGAGACTAGAGGGAATTGGACAACAACCTTTCGATAATACAAGCCTTTAAGTCGTTTGTTAAATTATGGTGATTGCTATCTGATATTTTGGATGAGGTATACATATATGTATGATAAAAGAATTTTCGAAGAGGACTGTTCTTTCGCAGGAGAGGTATTGTGCTAGTGGCCACTCAGATGAGACACCAATATAACATTTTCTGAGAAGATGGTCTTTACAAAAGCATACAAAACAGTGATAATCTAATTTCAATTATCAATGATAACAGCAGGTATATTGACGATATCCTTCTATTGACAATCCCCAGTTTTTATATTATGTAGATATTATATACCGACAAGAACTGAAATTAAATAAAGCTTACAATGATTCCAAATACTGCCCTTTTCTTGATCTAACTATCATTATTGACGCTGTTTAGTTTGTCTTTTGTCTTATTTGTGTTTTTTCTATGTAGTTCCCTGGCATATTGTGGCATGTAATTATAATTTTCAGCCATTGTAGGTGTTTCCTGTTGTCCTTTTTAATTTCATTTGAATGAAATGTTTATTACTAACAACAGACGTAGACGGACGTCTTACATCAATTGATAACAAAAGCTAAATTCTTTATTTTGAAGCTAGGTCAGCTAAAAGAAAGTTTGTACAATTACTCCATTAAAGGTACAGACTATAAGAACAACTTATCACTCAAACTATCTAAAAAAATCAATTTGACTTAATTTCGACAAAACGACGAAACTGTTTCGTTATTAAAATATGCCATGGCTTTTCACTGTACGGTTTTAGTGCATATTTGTGTTTTTTTTAATTTATGCAATTAACGTATTGTCATTGTATTGCTATTTTGATTCTTTATTGATTCTTATGCAGGTAAAAATGCACATAGGATTTTAATATGAACACAACTTTATTTCTTAAAGTGGCAGATAACAGAATCGTACAAATAAAATCCTAAGCCCAGACTCTACAGGGTCTCGTTTTTACTTAAGGTAGCACAACAGTCTTCTGAAGAAAATTTTCGGTGCCTGACTTTGAAAACCTGTAACTTTGTTATTAATAAAGATACAATGACACACAATGTATCAAATTAAAAGGAAATGATCAAATTTGCTCTTAATGCTCATTTCAAGAGTATTCCTTTTAAGTATCAATGTCTAATTTTCCATATTTGGCAACAATTTGAGTTTTTTAGAAAAATTTAAAAATTGAATTAATTTTAGATTTTAACTCTAAGACATTTTCCTTTTTTCAAAATTTAAAATTAATTCAATTTTAAACCAGACCCTATATCAAAAATCTGAGACACGGTTTTGTTGCATTTTAATGGATCTTTCAGATAAAGCAAACAGAATTCAGCAATCTGTAAAGATGTAAAAGTTATTTTCATTTTAAAAATATTACCTAAAAAACTCAAATTTTTGCCAAATATGGTAAATTAGACATTGATACTTAAAAGGAATACTCTTTAAATGAACATTAAGATTCAATTAAATCATTTTCCTTTAATTTGATACCTCGTTTGTCATTGTATCTTTATTAATAACAAAGTTACAGGCTTTCAAAGTCAGGGACCGAAAATTTTCTTCAGAAGACTGTTGTGCTACCTTAAATATAAACAATTTAGTATAAACACGTTATAACAATTGCATAATCATAAAGCATTGGATGTACCATCCCCACTGTGCCAGTACTAAATGAAGAAATGGCAGATTTATAGGTAAGTTGAAATTCTGTTCGTGTTCTTTTTTACTCTATATAAAGGATGATTGACAGAATCAATTTGAAAAGTAATCAAAGAGACAAAACAAACTATTTATGCTAAGTATGAAGTATGTATCTCATACGTTGTTATTTCATAGCAATTTAGTTTCTGATTGTTCTTTTGACCATATAATAATGCCTTTTTCAGATATGATATAATCGATCTACGTAATTACATGTATTGCTTTAGAACAAAATCCTATTACAGTTCCTTTGATTATCAAGACAATTGTTTTACTGAATTTGGCCTCAAATTTCGATATTTTTATGTAATGAGTACTTCTTTCCTGTTAATTTTAGATTGTTGCTTTCAATATTATTCAATTCTGGAGGCCATGTTTTTCAACAGACAATAGGGATTCCTATGGGAACAAATTGTCCGCCATTTTTAGCTGACCTTTTCCTTTTTTCGTATGAAGCAAGTTTTTACAAGGGCTGATACAACAGAAACAAAAACAACTAGCCCAGACTTTTAATTTCAGATTCAGATATATAGACGATGTACTTTCTCTTAATAACCCAAGATTTAAAGAATATTTACATCGTATCTACCCCATGAACTTGAAATTAAAGAGACAACCGATACACTCGATTCTGCTTCATACCTTGACCTTTTGTTATACATTGACGAACATGGACGTCTGAAATCTAGATTATATGACAAACGTGATGATTTTGACTTTCCAATTGTGAACTTTCCCTTTCTCTGCAGCAATATACTTGCATCCCCAGCATATGGAGTATATATTTCACAATTCATTCGTTACTGTAGAGCGTGCAGTACATACATTGACTTTGTGGAAAGAACAAAAGCACTGTCACAAAAACTGCTGAGTCAGGGATATGTTCAGCCTTTGTTACTTTCGTCCCTTCAGAAATTCTATGGCCGTCACCACGACATCATAGATAGATATGAAATGTCAGTGTCACAAAGAAAAACTGACATTTTCAGCTAGATTCGCGTCTTCCCTGATTTGACATTACCGGTTTTGACTTTACCCTGGATTGACCCACTGACAGTGTGACGGGTGCTGTGCACAGAGCAGGACATGCTTACCCTTCCGGACCACCTGATGTCGCTCTCGGTTTTTATGGGAGTTCACACTGTCAATGCTTTAGTTTTTTGTGTTGCCTTGTTTAAAGTTTAGTTTTGTCTTCGTCATTGATGTTTGTGGTACCGGTTTGTCCTAGTCCATGCGTGAATACTAAAGTGATTACAAAAGCTTTTCAAAATTCCACCTTGGTACTGTTTGAGGGTTAGAGAAGTTATACGTACCATGGATCTCAATTGGTTTTGTCTCAGGGTTAGAAAATGACAATAACCAACCAGTAACATAACATAACTTTCAAATCATATGCCTCACTGATAGAGTGACGGGTGCTGTGTGCAGAGCAGGACATGCTCACCCTTCCGGGGCACCTGATGTCACTCTTGTTTATTGAGAGTTCACTCTGTTAGTGCATTTGTTTTTGTGTTGTATATGAAATGTTCGTGTGTTTTGTTGGCATGTGGTGTCTTTGGTCTTCCGTCTTTTGGTGTTCTTGCTTTTGCCTTGTCTCTGGACTTTGATTTGTGTAATCTTGTGCTTTGTTCCTTCGGTATTCTACTGCCGTTGTTTTCTAATGCTGCTGATGAGAGGTTACTNTTGTATTTTACAATGAAACTTTTTTACACTTCTGCCTTTGGTCGGTGAATTTAAAGTAACAAACTGTTAGATAGAACATTTTGTTCATCACATAAATTGATGATATCATTCCATCACATGAACGATATCAGCCGATAAAAATGTTTTATATTTTTACAGTTCATGTTGTTTCTTTTTTCTTAATATCAATTAAGAAGAATTACTTGACTGCTCTATGGCGGATATTCAAAATAAAACCTATACAGACAAAATGCAGTGAATGATCTCAGATGCGGTTTTCAAGAATTTAGAAATCCTTTTTACCGTTAGCATGACTTGGTAAAATGCATATAAACATAACTTTATTTTACAGCAGATTTAAATAACCTTCCCCGATTGGTGTAAAGGTGGTCAGCTGGTATTCATTAATCTAAGGTATTAATGTACATCAGTCAATATCACGATATTGACAGGTCCAAATTTCTGATATGGACTGTAAGATGTTAATTACTTTCATAATACAACTGTATTTTTTTTTTCTATAATTGCATACAAAATATTTTTTCAGAATAACATAAATGTTAAATGGAACTATAATTAAATTTAAGTATTTAAACTGAATTTTAAGTATTTGTTGATTTTCATGCAACTATTACTGTCAATGCTAATCGGAACTATAATTAAATTTAAACATGAAAAACTGAAACTTTAGTATTTGCTGATTTTCATGCAACTGTAACTGTTGATTATAAATGTAACTATAATCATATATAAATATTAAAAACTGAAACTTGAGTATTTGTTGATTTTCATGCAACTGTTACTGTTGACACTGTTGACACTTGATCAAACTTCAGTGATAACAAAATAAACAAAATTAAATGCAAATGTTCTTCAATGAAATAAACACAATAGTTACTTATATAGAGAGAATTATCACGATATAGACTACCCTTTGTTGAAGGCCTCATGGTGACTTTAAAGTGAAGAACAACAATAAAAGCATTGTGCCTTTGCTATGTTTTTGTAGAGACTTTGTCTCATGTGCATTTACTCCATATGCTTTCATTCACTATTCTCAACCTTGGTATGAACAAATAAAGGGATATGGATAATAATCTTGTATATTGGACTCCGACAGTTATATTGGGTTTCGATCAGTGCATATTACACCTTAAAATTTCATAATTTAACAAATCGCTTAAATAAATTAACCAGAATTATTTTGTTATATTATATATTTATTTTTAATTATTGTGTTATATTATATATCTAAACACTATTTAAAGAGACGACATAGGTTGATAACTGATTTGTATATTTTCACTAGATATTGAGCTAGAGAACAACTGAAGAGTGTTAAATGTCTTTTATTGTGGATGAGGTATACATGAGACTTTGTCTCATGTGCTTTTACGTCATATCATGTCATTCATCATACAAAGAGCTTTGTTTTGGGTCGTTTTAACCTGGATATGGGATGTTGTCTCCTTGACATTTACCCCATTGCCTTTCTTTTTCATATGTATGATAAAAGAATTTTGGAAGGGAACTGTTGTTTCGAATAACTAAATACCGAAGTTACTCGAAGGAGAAATATTGTGCTGGTGGTCCCACAGATGAGGCAGACCATAATATTTTCTGAGAAGATTGTCGTTGAATGACATGTTTAAGACTGATATGACGGACGTCTCACATCAATTGATAGCGAAAGCTTGACTTACTTCTTTTTAAAGCTAAATTAGCTAAAAGAAAGTTTGTATTTTTTACCATGCAGTTAACACACCCATCATAGCGATCAGCTAAACTCAGATGTAATTCTCAGCGTAGAACTGATCCTATTGTTAAGCCAAAAACACAATGATCAGAATGACACGGACAAGTATACCAACAGTGAAAGAAACACACCATTCTTGCTGTTAAGTATATTATCTGCGTCATTCTGATCATTATGTATTGGCTTAACAATAGAATCAGTTACACGGAGGCTAACATCCGAGTTTAGCTGATCGCTATGAAGGACGTGGTTAAAGGTTCAGTGTATAATAACAATGTATGACTCAAATTTATTACAAAAAATCAATATGATTTAACGAAATTGTTTAGTCATTAAGATATACAATTGCTTTTCAACAGGCCGTTTTAGTGCGTAATGGGTTTTTATTGTATGCGAACGTCTTCTCATTGTATTTCTATTTTGTACCTTTATTGATGCTTATGCAGGTAAACATATACCTTATATTTGAAAAAAAAAACTCGGAAAAATAAAGTCCAAGGCCCAGACACTACTTGGTCTCGTTTTTCATAAATAGAAACAATTTAGTATGAACACGTTAAAACAATTGCATAATCTTAAAAATTTTCGGAGTGCCATCCCCTGTGGCAGTATCTTACTGGAAAAATGACAGATTTATATGTAGGTTATAATTCTTTTGGTGTTCTTTTTTCACTCCATACAAAAGAGGTCTGACAGATTCAATTTGCAAAGTAATCAAAGAGACAGAACAAACAATTCAAGTTAAGTAGGAAGTGTCTTTTTCTTGTGTAGCTATTACATAGCCATTTAGTTTCTTAATGTTCTCTAGCACTATATAATAATGCCTCTCTCTGATACGATAATATCAATACGTAATTACTGTATTAGAACAAAATTCTATTACAGTAAGACAACTGTTTAAAAAAGGAATGGAACTTCAATATTTGTTACAATTCTTCATTTAGGTCTGTAAATGCCCCTTCAGATTTAAAAACAAAGGGAAGCTTAGAATCGTCAATTTCCATATATGGTTCGTTTTGTTTATTTCTTCCTTTATCATCAACCAAGTAGTCAGTAGCTTGGTACTGACACGAAAACCGATTTTATTGGAATTTGCAATATTTAAATTTTACAAAATTTCGTTTAAAACTAAGGAGCATCTCCCTCATGCATAGCTCTGTCCTTAGCAGAATTTCGTCTTTTCTATTCAGATCATTTTGGTTATTTTGTTCTCTGTCAGCTTTTACACGTTTTTCGGTTGATGAACTTCCAAATGTTTTGGTTTGATCTGCACTGATGAGACATAAGTTGTCGAAATGCGCATATGCAGAAACTAAATTTACGGTGACTTTGGTATTTTGTTATTTATGACATGACAATATTAAGGTCAAGGATATAACTTCAGTAACAAACTGTTAGATTATGCATGATAATCACACGAATTTATGATAGCATTCTAACATATCAACGATGTCCACCGATTTAATTGTCGTGTTACTAATTGGCTGTCGTGAATAAAATGTAACAAGTGCTGAACAACGCAAAGTATTAAACGACTTGCGAAACTTGTTCCTCAACGAGTTTTATCCACTTCGTTGATCAATTGTTGATCAGCTTTTGCATTTTAATATAAAGATTTTCTACTAAAAAATTCATATGTTCCACATTTTTTTTATATTTATTTGCGCCGATCATTTATTTGACGACGACATTGGCAAGATATTGTAACGTCACTTCCTCCAGTGACTCGAAATTCTTTATTTTCGCCGATCACAATCTGAGATTTATTTAACCGAGAAAACTCAATTATTCACCGCTATCAGTATAATTAATTTATTTTTTACAATTAATGTGATTTAACTTCTCAATAAAAACTTAACTGACTATTTGATGTAGGATAAAGAAAAAAATACAGAAAATTGCAGTGACTGACATTCCATGTTCATTTTCGAATGACATTATAATCTAATTTTATAGAACTAATAGAGCCCAGTTGCTTACAAATAGACTACTTAAGCAAGGGTACGTTACCAAAAACTTAAAGTCATCACTACAGAAGTTTTACGGCCGACATCACGATCTTGTCGATCGTTACGGGATATCTGTTTCCCGGATGATAACAGATCTTTCCCTCTACAACTAAAGTTTATTTTTCCTCTATCGGATTTGACTTTACTACCGGAGTCGACATGTTCAACACGTCGGGTGTCTTATAAGAAGCAGGAAATGCTCTGTATTTATTTTCTTTTTTTGTCCCGTACTCAATTGGTGTCCTTATTCCTAGTGTTTGTTCGTTCTTTTGACTGACGGTTCGGTTCTTGCTTACTTTATAGAAAACGATCATTTTGGAGCAAAATAACCCGATATTGAAAACAATTGCTTTGAAAAATAAATATCGTATTCTCGATTCCAAAAAATCGACGGTGAAACAGTGGACAAACCCATTCATTTTGAAAATCTTTTAAAATATAATAGAAACTTATGTGTTTTGCAAAGTATATTTTCAATACAAATTATGCTTTATTTGTAATACCATCACTCATGAATCACTTGTTTGCTTATTAGCAAAATATAAATCTCTGTTTCAAAAATCGTATAAGATTTTTTTTCTTGCATTGATTTATATATTTATCAAATAACTAAATACCGAACTTACTGTAAATTTAATTTCTGCATATGGCCATTTCGACAACTTATGTCTCATCCATGCAGATAAAATCTAAATCATGTTTTTTGAACATGTTAAAAGTGTAGTCAAATATGTCTTGAAGCAACCTTTTTGTCACTTCAATCAATTTGATAGTGTTTTGAAATGATTGTTCTAATAACGAAAATAAGCATTTAAAAGATATGGAGTAAATGCACATAAGACAGAGGTCTCTACATATGGAACAACACTTTTATTGCCGTGCTTTTCTTAACGTCAGCATGTATTTGTTCTTCTAACTGATTGTAACTTTTTCTGATATCTGGTTCTTGATTTCGTTTATAGATACAGAAATTTGAGGAAATAGAAAACATAAAGATTTGAATTTGATCAGTACTCTTCAGTTTCCTAATGTTCAAAAACGGTTGACTTTGTCGTAACTTTTTTATAAACCACAATTCCCCTGATGTTTTTGTTTTTGTTTTGTTTGTTTGTTTGTTTGTTTTGTTTTGTTTTATTATGTTGCCTCAACTCAATTTCATGATTATTTAATCCTCATCTAATCAAATTATCGAAACCAAGTGACAAAAGGTGTTGCATTTAACGAAATCATATATTGATGGTTGGCATTTTCTTTGTTTTCTACTGGCATACTATTCTGCTCTTGTATTGATCCGTGTCGCGATTCTTTCGTAATGAAAAATAATACCTTTCCTGGTATGTCTTTTTGTGCTTTATTATCAATCGCTCGAGACACAGAGACAGATATAAGATTTAATAACCTGTTTGAGACGTTTTAATCAAATTTGATGGCTTCAGGCCCTTGATTCCGTATCGATAAACATAGATGGTCTTAGTTCTTACAGATGCATTTATCAAAGGGAATAAAAATCAGTTGGTAGAAACGTTTAATGAAATTTTCTTTTTATATACACTGAAGTAAGTGAAAATCAGACCGTTAATCTAAGGACAATGACAACATCGGAAAAAAAATCCTTAATAGCAATCATGCAACAGTGTTTCCTTATATTTTTATGCGGATTCTCATACAAAATGAAGAGTGTGATCGTATTCAGTAACAAATCATTTTATCACAAAGACAATACCTTTGATTCCCTTTACATTATTCAACTTTGAAATTTTGTATACTTCGATGGGACGTCATTTTTTGGTACTTTTTTTCAATTTTTAGAAGCAGAATGACCGTAAGGTAGATAATGTTTAGCTTTGTCGTGCAACCAATGATATCATATTTGTAAGGATTGACACTGTTAGTGAACTATCTTTCAGACATTCATGTTTTTGTCTCCTGATTTTGCCTTAGGAGTCGTGTTGTCTGCATTTCTTCTGTCTCCATATACATGATATAACAACTTCTGTTTTCATGTTTGAATTTGAATTTTCGGCCCATGACTCAGAAATTTATTTTTCGTTGATTGAAAAAAAGAGTACACCATAAAAAAAATAGAGAACAAAAGAACTGTAAAACTGGTAAAATTTCATTTTCTTTTGAGTCCTAAGATATAACCACAGAAAGTCATGTTCTCTCGAGAAATACACAATTATTGTCTTATAATGTTTGCTATCATAAAATAGCATTTGGTTCTCCTTTTGCGGAGGGTTAAAGTTGGGGTTTGCGGTTAGCTCTTAGAGGTACTACTTTCCATTACTGGACATGCATTTCAACCCATCTATTTAGGCGATCATGTACTTTTAACTTAAATCCTCATTTTTCTTATCTTACATTTTGAATGCAAAATATCATATTTTATTTTGTTAAATGTAAATCAGAAATATATACAGTTCACAGACATCTGCCAAAGACGTCAATTTACTGGTTTATTAGATTATGTGATATTTTAACAGAAGATGCTCATCAATTATGTTCCTTCATTTACGCCATTTTGTTATTCTTTAGATCTCCTAGGAAACACTATCCCCTTATGAAGCAACAGATTTAATTAAACTCTCTTGACTGGCATTAATTTTTATTCGTTGTGATATGTTAATACAACTGAAGGTCTATTGCAAACAAATAAATCGACGTGTCAAGAACATTTTGTAAACAATGTCATTGCAAAGATACAAATCAAGTTAGGACAAAATGTCAGAACTTTAAGAATTATTCGAAAAACAAATCGGTGATGTTGATTAAGGTGTCTCAGTGGTATTATTCCGCCATCTTTGTCTAATAATTGTTCATTTAGGTTTCATTCATTAAGAAATTTAACAAAATAGTTATTTAAAATGAAAAGAAAGTTCAAATGTATTTAAAATTCATATTCTTATCATTTTTATAACATGTTCGTTACAAAAACGTGAGCTAAAATACACGAGCTTTCAATCTGTTGCAGGATTTACAGAACACAGAAATTATTCAAGGGAGATAATTTGATAAAATAATTTAACAAAGATATCACTAGAGAAATTAACATTTTGCAATTTTTCTCTCTTATTTTAACGGTGACCCCTAATTTTTATTTTTCATATGTTAACTACTTAATGATAATTAAATGAAAAACTTCTATAATAAATTTTTCAAACTTCCCTCTCATATAATCATTTTCCCTATCATTTCTATGTAAAATCCTGAAATTTTCAATTTCAGATTTTGCGCTTAAATGCACGGTGACCCCCAAATTTTATTTTATATTTTGAACAATAATACAATTATGTTTCTACACAGAAAATTTCACAAAATTCTATAATCCTGCAGACACCTTAATACGATTATCTATAACTTGCAACTGTCTACGTCAATATTATAGATAATATTTTTACAAGGAAAAGATCAAAACTAAAATGTATTAAAATGTTTGTTTTTTTTTTCTTAATGGTCTTTCTGTCGAGTAAATTTGTATATACGCTCATCAGTCCTTTTAAACGGTTCAGAGAAGGGTCAAAACAAAATTACCGAAAATAACGAATTTTCGCTCAATTGTCAATTGACTAAATATGCAAGAAAGAAACCATCGCAAATTTATAGTCGGAATTCGGTCCTGTCAGGTGTTTAAGTAATATCTGACATTAATTGTCACAAAATTGATTTGTAGCTGTGACATGCTGAAACACGTAAACACAACAATTAAGCCCAGTAAATATATATATATATATATATATTGAAACTTAATTGCACATATTATTCATCCAAACAAACTTTTCGTTTTAACTTGAATTAAACATCTTAAAATGTAAGACACTACTAGTATATCAGGTTCATTCCAGATATGGAGAGAAATACGGAAAGTGTATTGCATGTTATGGTCTTATAAAGATATAATTTATAATATGATAAAGCTCATATTTTCGGATAATTGGTAGTCTGTCTTTACAAATCAGACAAATCATTAATGTAAAACAGGAACGTACTTAAAAAAATATATGAATATGTTATTACTGTGCTTAAGAGGCAAATCACGATACTCGTAAAATGACAAACAATGTTCATCAAAATACTCAATTAAGTATTTGTTTTAGGAACAAAATATTAGATATACAAAATGCAACAGTTGAACGGAATAAAGGTACATGTACTGAAGGTTTATTCAGACTAAAAGTTCTGAGTGTGCGGTGAACAAAAATAACATCTTTCCATGACTAAGTTGGAAGTTTCTGTACCTGTAAATTCTTGCGTTTCCGAAAAAGAGGTACATTGAATTTTCGGATCATGGTCGTATCAGACCTTTGTCACTTATCAGTCTTCGAGCGTGTCGGCTCTCTGTGTGATCTTGAACATGAAATAATATATATCGAAAAGTTTGTAGTATGCTGTAAAAGCAGATTAAGGTAAATAACGAAATACTGAAGTACTGGAAATTGCCTTTCATCAGTAGGCCTTTAGACTTATAACTGTTCTGTAAAATCATGTTAAAACAATACGAAAATTGTGGGTTAAACGATTCGATTCTTTTATTATATTAAAGTGGCTGGATAGAGAGTAATCACCATAATGAGAACAAATGTGAAATCGATACGACAGCGGTTTGGTACCAGTTTTTCTCCTCAAAAGTCCGTATCGGTGGACCATAAACAGAACGATGTATAAATATGCTGGACAACAAATAACCGATATGTTCAAAATAGATCAGGAAAATCAGCCTATGACAGAACTTGCACTCGACATGTGATTTTTAGTTTTATAAATTTTTTTCAGTAGTTAAGATATTTAAGATGTCGAAATGAAATTGAGTCATACCAAAGTACTTGTCAATGAATACTGGGTCGGTGAATACCCTCAGAGACTAACAGTCGACTATCTGAAACGGTTACCGAAAGCTATATTTTTATATAGCCGAGGTGGCCGCGTGGTCTAGGGCAATGGACACAGTGCAGGCGGTGTTGCCATAGATGACAACAAAGCAGGGGTTCGAATTCATCCGTTGACCTTGCAGCTCACATTACCAACGCATTATCATTCAAATTATATAGAGCTGTGTGAAACGTCATATTTCGTTTACTTTGCCGCGAATTAACTCCCTTTTCCCGTAAATAATATTTAACCCGGAAATTTTGTAAAATATCTCGGTTAAAAGCATGGTGACATTTACATTCTTTAATTATTATTTATATACCTAATGTATCTTACCTGTTGCAACCTTTTCCTTCTTCTGTCTATTTCCTACCCACCTAATGTTCATCGTGTACTATGTTACAACTCTAGATTCCCTACGAGAAGGAATGACACGGTTACCGAAAGCTGTATTTTTATATAGCCTAGGTGGCCACTTGGTTTAGGGCGCTCGGCACAGTGCAGGCATTGCTGCCATAGATGACATTAAAGCAGGGATTCAAATCGAGCCGTAGACCTTGCTTGATTTTTCGATGCTAACAGGTTTTAAGAAGATGATTTTCATCACTGTTTGGATTTGGAATCAAATATTCTACCTTTGCAGCGCAAATTACCAGTGCATTATCATTCTGACTATGTGAGTCATCGACCCATTGGTAGTAAACAACGAAATACCGAAGTAAATATAAATTCAGTATCTGCTTATGGCCATTTCAACAATTTATATGTAAGTCTTGTACAATTTTGGAACTTCCGGGATCAAAAATTGTACCCGGAAGTTACATTTTAAACAAAAGGCATATGACGTTTCAAACAAAATATTGAACGTCATAATCCTCATAAGTTATGTTTTGGCGGGAAACATTTTCGAATTGCCTGTTTATCGTGGATTCTCGTGAGTCACATGACGAGACTTACAGACCCTATTGCAGATCATAGGTTTTCATTTAGACAATAACACAAAAACAGCCACTGGACAATACTTAAACTTCAAACTTAAGCCTTATAAAATATTTTTAAACAAATTAGTTTTAACTGTAAGCTTACAAGAAATCATAGTAACATGAAATATAGCTTTTGATATTCTGTTTTCAAGTCAATCCCTTAAGGTACATAGACACTGTTGCGCTGCGCAATTCAATCGCGGATTTGAAAAATAAAGAGTCGGATACGGGTTAGGTTTGATTTTCAGGCCGGAACAGTTATTTGACGGCTCTTCCTTTGTGACGCCATAATTGAATGACAAATGTGAAACGTCATATTTCGTTTACTTTGCCGCGAATTAACTCCCTTTTCCCGTAAATAATATTTAACCCGGAAATTTTGTAAAATATCTCGGTTTAAAGCATGGTGACATTTACATTTTTTAATTGTAACCAAGAAATTACATCATAAACTATCTGTTCGCAAAAATACATCAAATTCTCATGGATAAAAAGTTCATTTCTAGTAAGCTAAAAATTGCCTTTCCATATTTTCCCCATGCATTCTATGTAAATTTAGGTGAAAAATGGCTAAAGTTGGGCAAACTTTGATCTCAATTCTAGAAAAAGCAAGCATGGTGACCCATACTTTTTATTACATATTTCTGGTAAGTAGGATTGGTTCTTCAATTGTGCCGACTAAAAAACAAATTCTCATGGATATGAATATTACTGTCTATCTACCTTAAAAAAAACGTGCACTAATGCCCAAGAGACATAAACAATCTAAGACTAGGGAAAGAGAGAGACAAGACAATGTAAGATTTCTACTGTCGGATGAAGCCTGCTCAGTCCGAGATGAACTAACCGATAGTGTCTATGATTCTCTTGTCTCGAACTTTCACTGGTGTTTGATTTTATTTCTAACTGTATTCTCTCTTAACAATACTAAAATCCACACAGAAATATCGAACCCTTTCTTCTGTTTACACAAGGAGGTACGTCCTTTAATGTCACAAAGTAAAACCCGAACTCGTCATGTTTTCATAGACTTTTTTCTCTAATTTTCAGCGAAGTTTTAGTTCAAATGACAAATCAAATTCATAATACGTAGGCTAAAAACACTTATGATCACTAATGAGAACAGACGGAGATCCCCTTTTGTGCATGTGACTCAAAAGTGAGAAAATAGTCTTCAAGGCTATTGCTTACATGTACGAGATAATAGTCATTTGAACTATTTGTAAAGTACCAAGATATGATTTGCAGTTATTTCATTTTGATGATAAAATCTTTTTAGTGACAATAAAGTAGATGTAAAAGAGTGATTATGTGCAAGGAAAAAGGACATTGTGATACATACCGAGGTCTATAATTTGTAAGAAATTTAAAAAGGACTTCAGAATTATTGACCCTTTCAATTTACAACTTAATAGTGACGAATAATTCCAATATTTCAAATTCATAAATATGTTGTCATTTTAAACTATACTCATGGAAAAAAAGAAACTGTGCAAAAATAAAAACATGATACATAGTATTTTTACGATATTTTGCATGGTCATATATGAACACGTACACAGCAATATCGATTTTGTTTCTAGATTTTTTATGATATTTTTCCAGGAGTTTTTAAGATCTCCGTATTTTCGCATTGTTTTCTTGAGCGTCAAGGTCGAATGCTTCCGACATTTTGTTTCAGTGTATTTGGATTGTTTGAACTTTTAGCACGCCGGAAAACACTTTTGTTTCATAAAGAACATCTTGCCTGAGTATCAGTAGTGTTGAAGAAAGGTCCGAATTAGCGCATTTCGAGTGTTGGTTCCCAAGCATGGAAAATTTCGCCAGCAAACGTTTTTGTTGCAAGAAAACATACGAGACAGAATCCTAATTGATGTGTTTTCAACAGTTACATCCTTTTTAGAACCAAAAATAATATTTAGATGTCATGTCATTTACACATGAAGTGAACACTCCAATAGCAGGCTTCCTGGCATATGAAGTAGGTTGTAGGCATCCAACATTACTTCAAGAATGTTGCCTGGATTTTGGACATCTCAATTTTACTTGTTTTCAAACCCGCATCCAAAGAAATACATCAGCAAAAAACTATTCGTCATGAAACAGGGTCAACATTTGACGTTACAGGTCAATTGAGGCCTACAAGTTTCGCGAACTTTCCGTGACAACTTCATCAATCCAAATGCAAATATGCCGAATATTTCTGATGGTTTTTACCAAATACAGTTTCATGGCACAAAAAAAGGTGGAATTTTGCATCAAATAAACCCGTCTTTCGTCTTACTGGACGTAGGTTTAAAGTTGCCTGAAATCTTTGAAAAACATCTGGCTTGTCATTTTGGACGTTTTCTACTTTCGATTGATCGCCAAACACATCGATAAATAGGCGTTCAGACTGGCTTTACGTTGTTTTGATTGGTCTATTCATCATCGTATTCGCGGCAAAATTTTTACGGGTTATTTCCTTGAAGAGAAAATGCCTTCAAGTTTGTATATCATAGTTTTGGTTTGATGTGATATTCTATTTAAATAATTCTATTACATCTGGAATCTATAGAGTCAGAGGGAAATCTCGTATGTTTCAAAAACTAAATATAAAATAATGATAAGTAACCAATGATAAGTATTGTAACAGTGTTTGAAATGTTGAGACAATTTATAATATGTTTTTAATGAATTATATTCTTCAGATATCTCCAGCATAATGAAATAGTTGCTGTAGAAAACTTCACATTTCCTGAACAATTAGAAACATTGTAAGACACTTTCTACATATAAGCTTAAGCAAATTTTGTTTGTTATATTTAGTTGCAATAACATCGTAGAAACATTTGTTTGTCCATTATTTATAATAATGTTTAAAATTTATTCACAGCTGTATTGGCACTGAAGATCACTGCTGTTAAAATTAACAATAATTTGCATTGTTTCTTTAATGTTAACCTATGAATTTTTTAGATATTTTTGTTACTTTTAAGGTAAAATAGATTTGCGCAATGAAAAAATGTGATATAAATCATCTCAATTAATTTTTGCGCTTAAACACAGAATTATTGTTACATAATGCATAAAGTAATTTAACTAGACAATAGTCGTTCTTTGATCCATCTGTCCAAAATATGTTTTGTCTCATTTAATTCTTGTAGAAGACATTGGTCCTGTAGGAATTCGTCCATCAGTATTGGGATTAATTCGTACAATCATTATACCACAGGGAAAGAGGATAGAGTAAGGGGAGGTATAGGCGTCATAAACTGGTATAATCTTATCCTTTAACCTTTCAAGTGCCGGTGACATGTAATATATTTGCCCCTACTCATCTTTTCATCCCTAAAGATGAGTATATACCGACACCCCCTCTCCACACACACACACACACCCAAAGAATTAATATAACTGACTTTTCCCCAAAATTTAAAAAGAGAAAAATAATTCTTTTCCAGATTTTTCCCTTTGTTCGAATTTATACTGGACCTACACGTTTGTTTAATGTGATATATTCAGCACTACATACACATTTATCTTTCCATTGATATGACACTGACTTTTACGCTGATCATTATCGTCTCGTCCCACTTTAATAAATAAATGTTCAGTCTGAAAGTGGTATGTAACTTTTTATCACTTAAAGTTTTTGTGTTCTCATGGCAGTGTTAGCGCAATGGCCTAATCATTTTTGTGAATGAAAAAGAGAGTTATCAAGGTGTCATAAAGAAAACAAAATTTATAATTTAACTCTTGCTTTGGTTTTTTTTTTCTTCATCTTATCTGTCCAAAAGGGCTCGAAATTAAGGATGCTACGGGAACTTTCTCTTTGGCCTTATTCCTTGACCTTCATCTTGAAGTTGACAACAGAGGCAGACTACAAACTCGGCTGAATCACAAGAGATTTTATGGTCGATATCACGGTCTTGTAGACCGCTATGGAATATCTGTTTCCCAGATGACAACAGATATTTACCTTAAGCAGCTTAAGATTGTTGTTTCCTCTTTCTACCGGATGTGAAATGTTCAACACGACGAATGTTAAGAATGTCTATAAGAAGCAGGATATGTTTACTCTACCGGTGAATCTGAGCTCACCGATGTTTTTTTTTGTTGGGCCTGTGCTGTTCGCGTGCGTGTCTTCATATTTTTTTTCTTTTTTGTGCTGTACATCATGTGATGTCTTTGTGTTTTGATGTTTCCGATGTTGCCGTTGTATCTTAATTATTCGCTTCCTAGACAGACGGTTTGGTTCTCACTTACTTTACTTACATCTCCTTTCTTAGAAGCTATAAATAAAGCATTACCTTAATATCAATCATTACATAGTTTGAAGTCAATCTTATTTGAAAAACAGTTACTCCTTGACGCATCTTCCTAAAATACGTTTTGTCTTATTCTTTCCTTTTCAACATTGTGGTCTTAGAGTTAGTGGTCTACCTGTATTCGGATTTGGTTTTTAATTGTATGTTTATTATACTATAGGGAAACGGAATAGTGAAAGGGGTGGTCTGGGTACCCATTAACCGGTTTAACCCTACCACTAGCTGTTGCTAGTGCCGGTACCAAGTCTGGCTATCCCGAGTTTCTATCGTTGTCTATGTTTGTCTTTTGTCATTTTATTGTTTTTTCTTGTGCAGTTCCCTGGTGGATTGTGGCATGTGATTGTAATGTTCGGCCATCGTAAGTGCTTCTTGTTATCTTTTCTTCATAAATTGATACTAATGATTTATAAAAGTAAATTCTTCTATGAAAAGATCTATCCAGCCTGCAATCTGAATACATTTGATAATTTAATAGGAGTGTCCATAATCATAAAATAGAAAAAAAAACTCACTCAATATGAAGTAGTCAGTGTTAATATGGTACGTGTTTTGAGCTACCGTGTGCCTCTGGTGCATGATTTCATTAAGATAAAGATTTTTTCTTGGCACTTCAAATTAACTCGTTTTAATGGTTCCATTTGTATTAAAACAATCATATAAGTCCTGAACGACTAGATATCATTTAACTGTAAAATAATAGTCTGAACAACTGGATATCCTTTCACTGTCCATATAAATGTTCTAAACGTATAACAAATCCTATTTGACAGACTGAAAGGCAAATAGAAATGTATGCAAAAGCAACTGAAACAAAAATCAAGTGCAAGAATTCTTTCAGTTGAAATAATTATGGTTATGAGCACGGCTTATTGTTGCTGGCCTTGAGTTGACTTAAAGGCAAAGACCTACAATAAAACTGCGGAACCGTAGCTCTATAGGTCCTTCTATTTTTTTCTGATTTGGCGGACCATAGAGCTACGGATTTTCCCCTTTATAAAACTTGCCATTTTGCGACACGAATTTTGTCGCACGTTTTTTGACAACCGAACGCCAAGCGGGGGCAGTCTCATTTATGTATTTCGTTTCTTTAAGTGTTTAACCGCAACCTTCCATATTTATTTACCAATAAATATTCATTTCCTGATCATTATCATAACAAACGTTATCGTTGGGGTCAAACCGCCTTCGGCCATCTTGCTGACATCAATCTCATTGGGAACGAGACTTTTCGGGAGGCGGGACTATATGCAAATCGTATCCGGAACGGATATCCTAAAGTAAATATTGTGTCGATCATTGATTTGAATAGCAGCATTTATCACTTCGCAAAGCTTTTTAAATGCAAACAATTAATTCATCTGCATTTAAGAAATATTCTTAATGAATTTTGAAATATCCGTTCCGGACATGATCTGGCTTTTATTGCCGCCTCTCGAAATGTCACGTGACTGCGATGTTCAAAATGGCAACTGAAGTAGGCGGGATTACGTTTATATTTGGACAATTTCCTTTATAAATAGAAAATAATGACTCACCTTGCATAATTAAATGTTGTAAGTACTAGAAAAATATGGAAGGAAACGAAATAAACACACTTCGATAGGCGTACTTGGCGTCCGGTTGTCAAATAACTCCCA
>MJUU01000052.1:120480-132657 GCA_002080025.1 Modiolus philippinarum | reverse complement strand
TGCCGTCATTTTGATTCCATAATTTTACTTGAGTTATTGGACTTTATCGACTTTACTGCCGCGGCGGGGGACATAGCTACGCGTAGCAATCTTGTTTTGTTTGGTAAATGTAAAATTTTGTGTTTTGCACTATTTTATGGCAAAATTCCTTTCAATTTTATTCATGTATAAAAATTTACTTAGAGGACACTGTTCAAAATTTTTCCGTCACTATTTTTGAATTTCAGGAAAAATTACCCAATAAAAATTCAGATGAAAAATATGACAATTTGTCAGATATGATATCACAAAATATTATATGAGTTCATATCAAATATAATGAAAAGTGATGTAGAATATTTGCAAAAGTAAAGATAAGAATTATCCTATCCTAGGAGAAGTTTCATGGTGTACAAGGGCAGTTTTCTTCAATAAAATGACAATAGTGTTAGAAGATATCCAGGGGTGAAAATGTTCAACTGATTTTACAGTTTGATAGCAACAACTGAGTTGTAAAACTGTAAGATTGGTTTAGTAATCAGAATCCTCTTTCATTCCAATTGTGAGACCACTTTGGTAGATTGGTTGGAAGAGGTAAAAGCATTTTGGATACCGGGTAAGCACAGTAATGGTAAGGATATTGTCAGTATATCTGTTGTTATCATTGAAAATAGAAATTAATATATCACTGTTTTGTGTGGTTCCATTTGGAAATTTTTTATGAAGTCCTGTTTGCTAACTAAACAAAAAAAATTTGCCATGAGAGGTGCACAATTTGTAGCCATTGGAATGCCAAAATCAACATCGCAGAACCTAGATGTATGGAAGGTCCTGTATAAAGATTGCTCATTTTGTTCAGATCTGACAAAAAACCTGCCCTCCAGCACATAATTTTGTTTAACATTTGACAGTGGAAAAAACATCATTTTCATCATCTGCTCTGAAACTGTTGAAGCAAATTTAACTAAACCATAGTTGCCAACCTCTGACAATGAGAAATTGTGTCATAACATGACATGATATACCAAAAAGTGTCTGAAAATTCGTGACATACTTTCAGATCATATATTGTACAAAATTTATTTGAAAAACAATTTATACTATAACCTCTTGTTGTATTCAACAGTGTCCTGTTTTGCTGATTTTAGAACAAACTGACAAGGTACATATTCAAAACAATTACAAGTTGGGTTGAATATACATGGCAGAAAGGCAAAGTTTGCAGAGTTTTTCAGTGTTTATGATCCTATCATTCAACAAATTTTTTTAAGTTTGCAAGGAAGAAATGGGCTTGGACTGCTTTTGACAGATTAGCAATTTCAAACAAGCTTGAATTTTTGTATATCTGACTAGATCACTTTCTGTAAAAGTTCCATTGTAAACCGCAAAGGTGCTCTACTCACTTTCTTTAATCCATTTAAACCCAGACTCCTAACTTTTGTTTTCGTATCAGCTAGGTACCCTTATGTCTTTCGACGTAATCAACCAAGAAAGTAACCTTAATTCCAAATAAGATTCAAAATCAGTTGTTTGCCTGAATTGAAAAGTTAACACAGCTTTGATTTGCAATTTACCGTATAGTCATGAGTCCAGAAAATAACTGGAATGGATATCGTTTATAACCAAAAGCATTGAAAAGTCAAAGACAATTATGAAAACTGTGATACAAATGTACCAATAATTACCAAATACATATAAAACAAGAAAAAGCCTTGTAATGGCATGTGAAGTTCTAAAAAGCATGTACATTCCATGTGAAATAAATTATGCATGATAACCTTTGAAAAAGCGTGTATAACATGCGATGTCATGTGAGTTGGCAACTTTGAACTAAACTGTAGTGTACTGAAATGATGTATGGTAGGTCTTAACAAATATTGCTTATTTTGTTCTGATTCAACATAGCACAAAACGTAGTTTAACATTGGCCCTATGGAAAATTCACATTTTCTTCATCTCTGTTGAAATTACTGAAGCAAATTGAACCAAATTTTACAGGAATGATGCTTTGAAGGTCCTTTATAAAGATTGCTCATTTTTCTCCTATTGGACAAAAACATGGAACTTAGTTTTACCATGGGACCTTCAGGGATAAACATCATTTTCATCAACTACTATGACACTATTGAAGCAAATTTAATTAAACTGTACTGGAATGATTTATGGAAGGTCTTTACAGAGATTAATCATTTTGTTCCTATTTGAAGTAATGTATGGAAGTTCCTTTGAATACTCTTTTTGCCCAATCCAGCAAAAAACATGGATCCTTTAGGAAAAATAGTTTTTTCATCATCTGCTCTGAAACTATTTAAGCAGATATAATTTCAATGTACTGTATTAATGTATGGAATGCTCATATCAGTCTAATCTGACAAAAATATAGCTGCTAGTGTCAAACTTTGTGTAACATTGTACACTATAGGAAAAACACATTTTTTTTCATCATCTCGTCTGAAACTATTGAAGCAAATATAAGTAAAATGAAACTGGAATGACGTATGGAGGGTCCTTTTCAGAGATTGCTCATGTCGTTCAAATCCTTAAAAAAAACATCGAACTTAGTTAATCATTGGGTCTATGGGTCACTTTTGAAACCCCTATAGCAAATTCAACCAAACCTTTCAGGAATAACATACTGTAAAACCGGAAATATTCGAGAGCATGATATATTCTCGTTTTTTCGCAACCAACGTTTGACGCAAATTTTATCAATTTCGCGAATATTTCATGTTCATTTTCCTGTTATTTTATAGATAAAATTCGACTTTCATTGATTTTAGTTTTACTGGATGCTAACGTTTATGTCCAGACAAACTCTGTTGTGTCGAAATCGAATATGTTGTAAACGATTTCTCTTTTTTTTTAATCGCTAAACATAAATATACCCTGTTTGTGAAAGTTGAAATCAAATTGGGTAATCTCATAAAGAAAATGTTAACAAATATGTCATTAATTAAATTATGGTTTGATGGGCTTGGAGACGTACTGGTACCGATCAAACTATAAATAAGACCAAGCACAAAAAATGTGTGTTGTTTATACAAATAATCCAAATTGATTTTTTTTTATCCAAGCGTATATACATTTTAATGTTTTGATTATAAAGATAATAATAAATTAATTAAAATTATTTTAAATTACCGGGATTTTAAGGAAAGAAAACAACTTTCCATTTCATTTTGACAATTTAATTTTTTTATAACGTTTTCGCTTCGTTATAGTAGTGTCGTTTCGTTTATATTGACATTGTAAAACAAAAATTTACATGTAAATATAGGGGTTTAATGTTTATATCTTCGTTTCTTTATGCGACAATGACCATCTACGCGAATTTATCATTTGCGTAAGAAAGATCCGCGAATTCATCAATTCGCGAATAAATGTTCATCGACTGAATCGCGAAAGTTTCCTGTCACGAATTTATCCTGTTTTACAGTATTGAGAGATTTTTTTACAAAGATTGCTCACTTCGTTCCATTCGGACAATAAACATGAAACATAGTTTAACATTGGACCTTATGGAAATCATCTGCTAAGCAACTATTGAAGCAAATTCTATTAGACTGAACTTGAATGATGTATGGAAGATCTTTAGCAAAGATTGCCCATTTTGTTCTAATTTGAAGAAAGACCATGGCTGCCAGCACAGATCATAGTTTAACATTGGCCCTGTTGGAAAAGCATATTTCGATCATCTCCTAAGAAATCCTTTAAGCAAATTCAACAAAAGTATGCACAAATATTATATAGGAGGTCTGTTACAAAAGGTGCTTCTTCTGTTTAAATCCGGCAAAAAAAAAAAAACATGGCCACAAGTGCAGAAAATCATTTTCATTATCTGCTTTGAAACTATTGAATCAAATTTATTTAAGTTTACTTGAATGATGTACAGGTGGTTAGATTACTTATTTTGCTCTTATTTGACAAAAACATTGCTATAATAACTTGCTGTTTGAGCTCACCAAGCAGTCAAATTTCTACTTATTGTTCATGCTAGGTGAGGTGTGCTTACATTATGGACTCATTTTATACAGTGATTTAGAATTGTTGTTACAGAGATTGTTGAAAGTAAAAACAAAATATCATATACAGGGTTTGCATTTGATTTGATGCTTTAAGTACTTGAAATTTGGCAAATTGTGATAGAAGTGCTATTTTTCTTTAGTAACTTTCAAAGCTCAAACTTATGCTGGTATTGGCCAAAATTGATGAAGGCATGGTCCCAACTTTTTCTGAAATTGGAATGAAGTTAATAAGACAAAAACTTATTTATTTTAGGGTACACTGGTTCAAGAGGTATATCAGCAGTTTAGTCCATGGACCTCACAGGTAATCAGGCTATATGATGGAGAAAAACATGTGGAAATTGAATGGACTGTAGGACCTATAAATATCAGGTAGCATAAATTTTATGATGTCTCCCCCTCTCAAGGGGGAGACATATTGTTTTTGTTTTTTCCCTCTGTTGTTCACCCTTATGTCAGTCTGGCCGTCCATCACAAAGTTTGTGGAAGCCAATTTTCATACATCTTTTGTCAGATTTCAACTAACTTCACAAGATTGTTGACCATCATGCCTAGTTGTGCATATCATCTTGCCAGATTGATCAGCTAATTTTTGTGGGAGTTATGCCCCTTTGTTTTACTCAGAATTTTGCAAACTTAAGTTTGTGGATGCCAATTCTCCTACATCTTTCATCAGGTTTCACCCAAACTTGACAGGATTTTTTACCATCATGCCTAGTTGTGGATATTGACTCACCAGATTGATCGGCTAATTTTGTTGGAGTTATGCCCTTTTTTTGGCTTAGAATTTTGTAAATTAAGTTTATGGAGACCAATTCTCCTACATCTTTTATTGGATATTAATCAAACTTAATAGGAGTGTTGATTATCATGCCTAGTTGCACATAGCATCTCACCCGATTGATCAGCAAATTTTTGTGAGAGATTTGCCCCTTTTTAGCTCACCTGGCCTAGAAGGCCATGTGAGCTTTTGCCATCACTATGCGTCCGTTGTCTGTCATCTGTCGTCCATCCATCAACAATTTCAAAGATCTTCTACTCTGAAACCACTGGGCCAAATGAAACCAAACTTCTTCTGAATCATCCCCAGGGTATGGCTTCTCAAACTGATGTTGGACTTTTCCTCTGGCCAACCAACATGGCTGCTGTTGCTAAAACTAAAACATAGGGGTAAATTGCTGTTTTTGGCCAATAACTTGAAAACCGTTACAAATATCAAAAATCTAATGGCGCGTTAAAATGATCAGCATGATGAGATCTACATACTGTGCAATTTTGAAATAAATCTGAATACCCATCTTGGAGTTATGGCCCCTTTTCCGTAAAATTTTCAAAATTTGTGCATTTTTTACTTTGTATTTCAAAAAGTGTAACAGATAGAGGTCACAAGTGTAAATTGCAAAAATGTTCATCATATCAGGATCTACCCACCCTCAATTTTGAAGAAAATCCAAAACTCCTTGCAGGAGTTATTGCCCTTTTTATACAGAATTTTCAAAATTTTCATATTTTCGTCTTTTATTTCCAAAACTATAAGAAATGAAGGTGAAGTGAAAATTGATAAAATGTTTGCCATGCTGTGGCATCTTCAAAACTGGTGTTGAAAATTGTGTGCTGACCACCATTTTCAAAACGGCCGCCAAAAAAAGGCAGGAAAATTCAACATTGTCTGATTTTAATAAAATTTGGTTTCGAAATAGATATTGATGTTGCGACTTCAAAAGCAGTGTTGAAAATTATTCTTTGACCACCATTTTCAAAATGGCCACCAAAAAAAGGCGGTAATTCAACATTGTCTGTTCAATGAAATTGGTTTCCAAATAGATATTGATGTTGCCAATTTAAAAGCAGTGGTGAAAATTATTTGTTGACCCCAATTTTCAAAATGGCCGCCAAAAAAGGCGGAAAAATTCAACATTGTCTGATTTCAATGAAATTTGGTTTCCAAATAGGTGTTGATGTCACAACTTCAAAACTGATGTTGAAAATTGTTCGCTGATGGCCATTTTCAAAATGGCGGAAAAATTCATTATTGTCCAATTTCAATGAAATTTGGTTTTCAAATAGATATTGATGTCTTGACTTCAAAACCGATGTCGAAAGTGGTCCTTAGCAAGAACTCTTTTTGTCAAAAAAGCCCAACAAAGAAATATACATGTAGTAAAACATGATCAGACTTTAAATATAGTTCAAGATATTTGTGGTATTTGAGCTACCAAAGTTTGAGATACTGAAGATCAACTGTATAACTTACTATGTTAGCTTGATTGTGGCAACTTAAAGCCAGGTGAGTGGTACAGGCTCCTGGGAGCCTCTGGTTGACTTAGAAGTTTGTAAAACTAAGTTTGTGGAAGCTAATTCTCCATATCTTTCATAGGATTTAAACCAAACTTCACAGGATTGTTGACCATCGTACCTAGTTGTGCATATCATCTATCTGGAATGATCTGGCAACATAAAACTTATGTTTTATCTCTCAAAGAACAGTACAGTCAAACCTGCCCGTGCAGTCACCTTGCTTAAGCAACTACCTTGTTTTAACAGCCACAATTTTATTTCCCATGTCCTTTTAATTCAGTTATTTTGATCCTTGATTTAGCAGCCACCTGTCTTATGTGGCCAATTTTCTCTCTTCCCATGGGTGACCTCTTCAACCAGGTGTGACTATACATATTGGGGGAGACATTCGTTTTTTGTATCAAAAACAGACTTCTAGTTTTTTAAAGACTTTATATTTTAAAGTGTCTTTCCTCAAGTATTTAAACAAAGCTTAGCTTTACTAACGGTAATAATTTTTGAACAAATACAAATTTGTTAAAGGAGTATGTTAAATATACATATTTATCCTTGTTCACAACAAAGTACAATATCAGTTAACATACAAGAATGTTTTGACCAATGAGAAACATTAAGATAATTTCAGTATTGTAAAACATTTGTATTTCTGAACCAGTATATTCAATATGTAGGGGATAAAGTTAAAATACATAATGATTGTTTCTTTTCAGTGACAGTAATGGTAGAGAAGTCATATCAAAATTTAGTACTGGACTCGATACAAATGGCACTTTTTATACTGATGCTAATGGTAGAGAAATTCTTCAAAGAAGGTAGGATTACTGGGAGGAAATTAATTACTGATATACACTAATGATCACTTGTCAAACTCTTATTCCAATCAGATAGCAAACCCTACCTGTGATAAAGGTAGTCAACCCTTCTCCTTAATTTATGTATTTATTTTACATGCCCACCCTATCAGGGTCATGGTTATTGTTGTTTGTAAGTTAACACAAAGTAAAAATGTTATTGAAACATTTTGCTGATAATGGAGCAAACAAAAAGAATGCTGATTAATGCAAAGGATATGAAAAGTAATAAAAATGCTGCATAAGTAATTACAGCATATATGAAGAAAAGGGAGGTTGAATCTATCACAGTTAGGTGAAATGAAGACTTTTGACATTTTTACTTGAACACACTAAACAAAATTGAGTACACTTCAATGTTGTTTGAAAATGTCATGTATACTTTCAAGGTGATATGTTCATTGGTCATTTCTGAGGACCAAATTTCAAATTTTTTTATTAGTGAAAGAGTATGGAATTTATAATATGCAATGAAGGGACATGGAGTAAATGCACATGAGACAAAGTCTGTACTAACACATGGTAAAACAAAGCAGTTGAACACTTTTATTGTTGTTCTGTATCTTGAAGTCACCATGAGGTCATCTTCATAATGAGTATTTTGGTTATATGTGAATTGCTGGCCATTTATCATCCAACATGTACATTATTTATCCTGATTCATCTCATATGTATGCATCATTTGTCATAAAAAAAATCATCCATCATTCAGGCATGGTTGTCATAAGTGAGTGAGAACCAAACCATGTACATAATCTAGGAATTAGGTGCATAAGATGGATCATTGCATTAATTGAAGTTGTCTGATGGGATAAGTTGCAGTGTCTTGGTGTATTAAATGCACATTCCTCCCTCCCCCACCCCCAGAAAAGACTATTTTTTCTGACTACAGATAACTTCACTTTTGACCTTAAATAACATTGATAATAAGTATAAAATCCTTATTGTGATCCAAATACAATCTTGTATTGGTTGATAACAAAGTTTGTCTGTGTTATATTATTAGATGTATATTGTTTTCTTCCTGTGTGGAGTGTAAATTCAGAGATTTCCCAGTACTCAAAATTTCATCTCAGTCACCTCTTCCATATTGTACTCTGACTCCATGGAAAGTTGGGTATACTACATTCAACTTGTCTGCCCATTTGTCACATATTATTTCTGTCACAGTTTTCTCAGCTTCTGCTCATGGGATTTAGTCGTAAAGAACATCCTATTTTGAGTTCGTCAGATGTGTACTTTCCTATTTTAAGAAACAAACTTAGTGAAATGAAGTAAAACATGAATTTTTCATCGCATTTTCTCAGCTTCTACGAGAGGATTTATCTCAAAATTGGTATGCAGCCTCTCTGTGATAAGTTTTATGGAAAGTCATATTTAGAGACCTGTCTGATATGTACTTCCTGTTTGAGGTAGTATGGACTTGGTTACGAAATGTAGTGAAAAATGAATTTTATACATATATATATAATTTTTTGTCACATTTTTCTCAACTTCTGCAAGGTGGATTGATAATTCAAAATTAGTATGCAGCCTCTATATTAATAGTTTTTAGGAACATCCTATTTTGAGTCCTGTCAAAGATTCCCTGTGTGAGAGATGTATGCTCTCTATATATTTCAGAATTTCTCATATGGATATACTATCATACTTTCAAATTTTTGCATTTATTTTTGTAATTTGGAATTTTGTAATTCTTTAAAGTGCCCACATCTCAGTATTTTAATAATGCCAAGTTTTCTTACAATCGACTTGATGAGTGCCCTTTGTTTGTCTATATGTTGTAATCGTCCACTGGCTTAAGACACTAGTACTTTTGTCGGGCAGTGGATGACAGTGATTGTAAGAGCACTTTGCCAGTTTAATCAATATTTTATGACAATTCTGCATCCATGACCAGAAAAGACATGGATGTAGCGTTGTTCGACAATAAGCCAAGAATTCCGCTCAAACCGGTGCTAGGGGCCGACTTGAACTTATTATGAGATATGAGCAAAGCTCCTTGTTGAAGGGCTGATGGTGACTTCAAAAGATGAAGAATGACAAAAAAGTGATGTTCCTTTGCTTGTTATACCCCATGCAACGAAGTATGAGAGGGTATATAGTTTTTGACTTGTCTGTCAGTCCATCAGTCCGTCAGTCCATTCGTCCGTCATCCAGTGGGTACACCATTTGTCCGGATAACTCCTCCTACAGTTTTTAAGCTAGGAATTTTTTATTTTGCAGTTTGATTGTGCTCATATCAAAGATGTGCATACTACTTGGATTTTGATTTTTGATAATTTTTTTAAAAAACTACACATTTTTGAACTTTGTAATTTTTAGCTCACCTGGCTATGCCAGGGTGAGCTTTTGCCATCACTATGCGTCTGTCGTTCGTCCGTCCGTCAACAATTTCAAAAATCTTCTCCTCTGAAACCGCTGGGCCAAATGTAACCAAACTTGACTTGAATCATCACCAGGGTATGGCTTCTCAAAATTGTGTTCGATTAGTTGGCTGGTCAAACAACATGGCCGCCATTGCTAAAAATAGAACATAGGGGTAAATTGCAGTTTTTGGTTAATAACTTGAAAACGGTTACAGATATCAAAAATCTGACAGGGTTAAATTGATTAGCATGATGAGATCTACCCACTGTGCAATTTTGAAGAAAATCTGAAAACCCAGCTCGGAGTTATAGCCCTTTTTCCGTTAAATTTTCTAAATTTTTGCATTTTTTTACGGTTTTCGAAAACAGTAATTTGCGATCGGCTTGAAGCCATATTGTTTTGTTTACATGACTTCCGGGAACTACAAAATATACGCTCATATAAACTCTAGAATTTAGCACCCGATATCACTACGAGTAAAGAAAGATACCTGATGTTTACTGATCACAACAAGGGAATATATTGCTAAAAATACCTGTCAACCTTGACAAATCATGTGTGCTTTTAAGCGATTTTACGGTCGTGAAATGAAATTAAAGGAAAAACAAGATTTGCAAGAAATTCTACGCTGAAAAAATGTTTTGTTTACATTTTTGCGTTTATGTAACTGATGAAAATCACGTGTCGATCAATAGCCAATCAAAATCGGGATAACATCTATCATGTGATATCCACGCGGTTTGACAGCTGAGCCTGTGATAATCAATACCGGTGGATATTTAACTTATAAGACTTGAGAGACGTTATTAGAGTTATATCCAGCAATCGTAGTCACTCATATCGTTATGTATCACGATTAACCAGTCCATCGGTCGGGAATATTGAAATTACGGTCCTTTGACCACAAACTTCTATATTTGGAAAAAAATAGCCTGGAGTTATAGCCCTTTTTCTGTTAAATTTTCTAAATTTTTGCATTTTTTTACGGTTTTCAAAAACAGTAATTTGTGATCGGCTTGAAGCCATATTGTTTTGTTTACATGACTTCCGGGAACTACAAAATATACGCTCATATAAACTCTAGAATTTAGCACCCGATATCACTACGAGTAAAGAAAGATACCTGATGTTTACTGATCACAACAAGGGAATATATTGCTAAAAATACCTGTCAACCTTGACAAATCGTGTGCTTTTAAGCGATTTTACGGTCGTGAAATGAAATTAGAGGAAAAACAAGATTTGCAAGAAATTCTACGCTGAAAAAATGTTTTGTTTACATTTTTGCGTTTATGTAACTGATGAAAATCACGTGTCGATCAATAGCCAATCAAAATCGGGATAACATCTATCATGTGGTATCCACACGGTTTGACAGCTGAGCCTGTGATAATCAATACCGGTGGATATTTAACTTTTAAGACTTGAGAGACGTTATTAGAGTTATATCCAGCAATCGTAGTCACTCATATCGTTATGTATCACGATTACCCAGTCCATCGGTCGGGAATATTGAAATTACGGTCCTTTGACCACAAACTTCTATATTTGGAAAAAAATAGCCTGGGATCCTGGTCCAAGCTGGCTACCGTGCAAGGGCCAGGTGGATAAGAAATTATGCAGGGCAAAATAGCCCTGAATCTACTGCGCATGTCAAAACAGAATGTAAACAAACAGAAAGAAAAAAAATGGCGACTATCAACTCGGCTCGGATCGATTATTTCAGATTTGTATAGATTTTGACGCATTTCCACATATTTTCTCGTGGGGATTGTTTTTCTTATTAAACATTAACTGTGTTAAGAGTTACTTGAGAGATCGGAATTAGATATTTTGGATGGATTATGTGCATATCGGCATGCAGGTAACTCGCGCCGTTTGTCAATCTTTTTTATTTCAGTTTTAACGAGGATATGATCTGCTTGGTCTTACGATCAAAACGATGCTAAAGACATATTGTGTTTTGATAAAGTATCCATAAAATAATTAATGTTAATTTATTATTATTTTTATTATTTTGTTTTGAAAATGACGCTATCCCACAATCCCGTTGTGAAAACTATTTTTTAGGGCCAATCAGAAGCCAAATGCAACTGTGATCCACCTGGCCCTAGTGCGGTGACAGCAAACGGGCCAGGATCCCAGGCTAGGAAAAAAATAAACTCGGAACTCTTGCGGGTTTTCTATACCACCCAGTGACGTAATCAAAGAATTCCGGGATATATTCCTTAGCCTATGGAAAGTCCAGAGAATTCTGAAGTTTACTTTCGTTTTCTTGTCAATGAAGTTGACAATTTTGTGCATTTCTCAACAAGAAGATTGTCCCCCAATTGAACAGAAGGTAATCGAATTGGGCTCATGACACTCTTTGAAAAGATTAACATCTTTGGAAGTAAACCAGACCAAGTTTTATTTTATGAGGGAAATAACAAAATAAACATGGGTTGAAGCGAGCAGGTGTGGAAGGGATGTCTGCATAGTTAGTAAAATTTTCTTATAAGTAACAAGGTTCTGTGCTTTAACACGGCTAACAAACATGCTGGTACTGCTATTCACGAAAGGGGTTACACACAAAAAGGTAATAATTTAAACCACTCGAGTTACTGAATCTGTTGGAGCAAAAACATATTTAGAAATTGTAATGCTTCATTTTT
>MJUU01000052.1:89401-106312 GCA_002080025.1 Modiolus philippinarum | reverse complement strand
GGTGAATTTTATATTTGTTTGATTTAGACAGTGTTTTCATTGGAACCCTTTGGAAAAGTTTTTTTTTGAAGATTATATCATTGTGTCCATACTTGTATTGTGTCCATACTTATACTGTGTCCATACTTGTACTGTGTCCACACCTGTCTTGTGTCCACACCAACTTAATTTTGCACTTACCATATCAATTCAGGATTCAATTAGCGGGGGGTATCTTTGGCTGCCATTCGGCGACAGTTCTTGTTTTTATATGAAAAAAGTGCATATTTTGAGAATTAGGTCTATGTCATACAATAAATTAAGATTGCTTTCAGGAATAATAATTTAGATACACATGGTTAATTGGTCTTCCCCAAAGGAGGCTCCCTTCTGTTTTTGAGGAAAATCCGAAAACTTTTTTTGGGGAAAAACTTAGTTTTCATATGAAAAACAGCATATTTTGAGAATAAGTTCTATGTTGTATGATAACTTGAAATGACCTTCACAGATTTTTATACGTTTTATGCGCAGTGTTGGACTTGATCAGAAGATTATGATTTTGAGGAGAATCATAAAACATTTTTTGGGAAAAATTAGTTTGAATATGAAAAAATTCATATTTTGAGAATTACCTCTATCGTTTGATATATAACTTGAAATGACCTTCATATTTTTTTTTCAATGTTTTGATTTAATCTGAGCAGATGTGACATAAGTTGTCAAATCGGCCATATACAGAAACTATATTTACAATAACTTAGGATTTTGTTATCTATGTTTTTCCCAAAAATTGTTTTATGATTTCCATGAAATTCCACAAACAGGTTTTGGGACACACAAGGGGGCGGGGCCCTTTCTGACTTTGTCAGTATTCTAGTTTTTCATGAAAATCAAAGCTAATGTTCCCTATCAATTGAACCAAAATATCTGATTTTTAGATGAAGCATTTCACTTTTATATGGCCGGTGATTCCAATTTTTATTTTATTTTTGTATACTCAAAGTGTAAATCATTAAAATATCAGAAAATTTGATCTGACAGTTTTTAGACCCCTGTACCACCTTAAAGATATATTGTGTATGTTCCTGAGAAATCTCAAAATGGAATATAGGATGTTTTATGTTTAATTCTGACTTTATCTTAGACAATATCAAGTTAGTAGTAGGGAGAGCTTGATGTCTTAATGTCTTATATTATTTTTATTTGTTAAATAGAACTCTATATTTAATTGAAATAATCTGTGATTGAAATGTAAGCTTGGATAAAATATTGCTTATTTGAATTAACTGATATGAATTTTTCATTTGTCTATTGGGGTGTATGAACACCTCAAGTATTACTTGAGCATAGCTAAAAACAAGTGATGTCTTTACAATGACCCGATACTTTCTTGATAACATCCAGTTCAATGATACTGACTTCGACAGTCACTATAGATGTTACAAGAATGCAGTACTTGTAGATCATTTTAATATTAAGGCAGGTATTTCAGTTTTTTGTCGAAGTCTTAGAACTTGTCTCAGGCCTGCCAACCTTCCCGCTTTCTGGGGGTTTTTGAGGGAAAACCCCCATAAAGGCTCCAAAAATCAAAAGTTGTAATTCCAAATAAAAGACACTTGAAGACAATTAAACAACTAAGGAAGAGTTCAATGTAATGATGAAACAAATTAGAACACTATAAACAACAACAGCATACCATAAGACCCCCTTAAGCCAAGTTATAAGGAGTTTTCCGTTTTGACACACAGTAAAACCCCCATGGCGATTTTCTAAAGTTGGCAGGTATGTAATGTCTTAATAAAAGTGTTGGTTAGAATGTTCACTGGGCATGTTTTGGTATTTCTGTCAGCTTTCTAACTCCTGGTTTTATACATTTCAAAGCAATTTTTTATGCCAGCAAACCCCCTTTTGTGGCATAATTTCAGTAAAGATATCTGTATTAGTATTTCCACAAAATTTTATCATATCTTATTTATTTTGTTACCTTCATTCATCGATAAACCTTCTTTATGTTGTACTAGGGGAGTTCAGTTTTCTGTCAAATTTTTTTTCTTGCCTGTGATTAAAGTTGCAGAAGGTAGACATAAGCACGCAAAGTATGACAACAGCAGCAATGTTAACTAAAATCAGGACATTTTGAAAACCTATTATCATTGGTCCATTGGACTATTTCATCCAATTACTTGGTCGCCCTTAAAATAGGACAATCCATCACTTAGAAATTTTCACCTGTTTGAAAGAAATTGTGAAAATGCACATGACTGCAGACTTGTTTGCATGCAGTAAACGGCAAATTCAACATTTTTCAGTTAGGTATGGTCACTCCTGATTTACATACCAAATATGATAAAGATTAGTGTAATAAAAAAGCTAAAATCGTGAAATTTCCATTCTCTAAAGGAAGTGGAACAGACTTTAATTTCAAGATTTCAAGGGGAGAGAAAATGCTTGGTCACATACTCTCTAGGGTGTTAACTGTTGTATTATATCGAATTTTTTCGTTTACCAGTTGACCTTCCTATGCTACCCAACATGAACTGGTTGACTCAGCAAAATAGCAAATGTCATGTGACAGGATTTGAACAAATCAGATTATAGATATGTTCCCATGACAACTTATATAACCTGGCAGTTTTCTGAATATATATTGACAATTGAGGAATGTTATCCAATCAAAAGCAGGCTTACATCTGTAAATCAGAACTTATAGTATTTGTCCTTGACCTCAATGAAATGGTCTGGTGGCCATGTTCAGTTTCTCAATAACTAAGTGGTAGGTCAATGATCTTTGGTATAAAGCTTGGTCTCGGGAAGAAAATGTCCAACAGGCAGATGACTTTTGTTCTATGCCTCAATATCATAGCCTAGTTTATAATTTGCCTCAACGAAGTTGAGGAGGACTATTGGAGTACCCCCGGCATTGGCGTCTTTGTCCGCATCTGCGTCTTTGTCCGCGTCAGCGTCTTTGTCCGCGTCAGCATTTAGGTATATATCTTGGTAACTATGAATGGTAGGGTCATCAAACTTTGTGTAGAGATGCATCTTGGGCTATCTCACAGCCTCCAAGAAAATTAGGTCTCTTTGACCTATATTTTCCGCTTGACTGGCTTTCATTTAATTTTAGGTCCGAGTTGATATCTCAGTAACTGTACATGGTAGGATCATCTAACCCTGCATGTGCATGCATCTTTGACGGTAGGTCAGCATCCAGGCAAAAATAGGTCACTTTGACATACTTTTTCCACATGATTGACTTACATTCAAGTTTACGTCCGAGTTCAGATCTAAGTAACTACATGGTAGGATCACCTAACCTTGCATGTGCATGCATCTTTTGGCGGTAGGACAACATCCAGACAAAATTAGGTCACTTTGACCTATATGTCTCCCATGATTGACTTACATTCAAGTTTACGTCCTAGTTCAGATCTAAGTTACTGTACATGGTAAGATCATCTAATCTTGCATGTGCATGCATCTTTGATGGTAGGTCATCATCCAGGCAAAATTATGTCACTTTGACCTACTTTTTCTGCATGAGTGACTTGCATTTAAGTTTACTTCCTAGTTCAGATCTAAGTAACTGTAAATGGTAGGATCATCTAACCTTGCATGTGCATGCATCTTTGGGGGTAGGTTAACATCCAGACAAAATTATGTCACTTTGACCTATATTTAACGCATGATCTCCTTGCATTCAAGTTAACTTCCGAGTTCAGATCTAAGTAACTGTACATTGAATGATCATCTAACCTTGCATCTTTGCTGGTAGGTCACCATCCAGGCAAAATTAGATCACTTTGACCTATATTTTCCGCATGATTGACTTACATTCAAGTTTATGTCCAAATTCAGGTCTCGGTTACTGTACATGGTAAGATCATCTAGCCTTTGTATACATGCATTATTGATGATAAATGAGTACCCTGGCCAAATTGGGTTTCTGTGTCCATGTGCCATAGCGAAGCAAACTTTGTAATCGTACCTATGTTTCAGCATGTGGTAGATCAATGATATTTTGTATGTGGGTTGGTCTTGGACAGTGCATGACAGTCTTTACATATGACTTATGCTTGTGACCTCAGTTTCTTTGTCTAGTGAGTATGTCTGGTTTCTCGTGATGTATTAATGGTACTTCAATGATATTTGGTATGTGTGTTTGGTTTTGGGTAGTACATAATGGCCTGTTATATGGCTTTTGTCAGTGACATAAACTTCACAGTCTAGATAGCACGTTCAGTTTTCTGATTAGGTCACATCTATTAAGAGGCCAAGTATGGATGAGCAAGACATGAATTAGGGTCCATGCTTGTTATCACTAGTATTTCAAAAACAAGTTAAGCATTTACTTCACTCTCATATTTTAGACGAAATCACAGAGATACCTGGGATTTTAGAAATACAGAACCTGTAGCTGGTAACTATTACCCAGTGAACAGCAGAATATACATGAGGGTATGTAATGTTTACAATTATTAGACAATATATAGAGTAGAGAATATTTGTTGTATATGAACACAAAAAAAAAACTTATGGGTTTCCAAAAAACAAATGTATGGTAAATTTCAGACGGGCTTCAAAATACCTAGACTCTGACGATAAACCTTAATATATTTTCATTCATAAAGTAGAAAAAATGATACTTCCTAAAAATGTACATGCAATGCCTCTCAACACACCCCTCAACTATATCGTTCCTGGAAACCTTATATATTATACTTTTAGACAGTGAATAAGTTAGTAAATCTTGGAAGTGAAATTTCTAATTTCCAAACAAAAATGATAAAAACCAATAAAGATACTATAAAAGCAGAAATATTGGTGTGGGTGGGGGTAATTTAGTTTATATCGTTATCAAGAGTTGTCAACAAAATTAAATTCCTACAAATTTAATTGAGCAATACAATACGAATGACTAAATATGCTATAAATTCCTGGAAAATTTGTCCCCAAGAAATAGTTTTAAAGATTCAATCTACAATCCCCACCTAAATAATTGATTATACAGTAGTTAACATCTTGCACTGCCATATATTTTAATAGGATGAATCAAAGAATATACAGTTTACAGTACTAACAGACAGAAGTGAGGGTGGGGGCAGTATACAAGATGGTAATTTGGAAATTATGGTAAGTGAAGGAGGGGGCAGTATACAAGATGGTAATATGTTTTCACATATTTGACTGTAGAATTTTTATTAATTATCAGATTTTTGATGGAGTTTCTTTCAGTGTGCTCCTGAAGAAATTTCCAATCAGTACTGTTCATGAGATAAATTTGTCCCAAAAGGGGTGAATCTTAAAACAAAATTTTGTTTTTATTGCTCGTCCAATTTAGATGCAATTTTTAGCTCACCTGGCTCTGCCAGGGTGAGCTTTTTCCATCACTTGGCGTCCATCGTCCATCCGTCCTAAACTTTTCATTCAAACGTCTTCTCCTCTGAAACCGCTGGAACCAGACTTAGTCACAATAGTCTTTTGGGTGGTCCCCTTTAAAAAATGTGTCCTACAAGTCCGCACGCCATCTAAGATGGCCACAAGTGGGGATCTTTGTCGAAAATTGGACCCTATTTTCAAAGATCTTCTCTTCTGAAACTAGTGGGCCAATTGGAACCAAACTTGGTTACAATGGTCTTTAGTTGGCCTCTTTTAAAAAATTGTGTCCTGCAAGTCAGTATCATATCCAAGATGGCCGCCATCTTGGAACTTGTTTTGACATTGGACCCTATGGGAATGCATTCAAAGATCTTCTTCTCTGAAACCACTGAGTCAATTGGAACGAATTTTGGTAAAAATAGTCCTTGTGTGGTCCCCTTTTAGAAATGTGTCTGCCAAATCTGCAGATCATCCAAGATGGCCACCAGCGGGGATCTTTGTCGAAAATTGGACCCTATATTCAAAGATCTTCTCCTCTGAAACTACTAGGCCAATTGGAACCAAACTTGATCACAATGGTCCGTAGATGGCACTTTTTAGCTCACCTGGCCTAAAAGGCCAAGTGAGCTTTTGCCATCACTTTGTGTCCGTCGTCTGTCCATCCATCCGTCCATCAACAATTTCAAAAATCTTCTTCTCTGAAACTGCTGGGCGAATTGTAACCAAACTTGGCCTGAATCATCACCAGGGTATGCAGTTTCAAAATTGTTTTTGATTAGTCCGAGGATCAAACAACATGGCTGCTGTTACTAAAAATAGAACATAGGGGTAAATTGCTGCAAATAATAACTTAAAACCGTTACAGATATCAAAAATCTGACAAGGGTAAAAATGATCAGCATGGCAAGATCTACCCGCCCTGCAATTTTGAAGAAAATCTGAAAACCGGTCTTGGAGTTATTGCCCTTTTTCCGTAAAATTTTCAAAATTTTAATTTATTTTATTTTTTATTTGAAAAACTATAACAGATAAAGGTCAACTTTAATTGCCAAAATGTTCAGCATATCAAGATCTACCCACCCTGCAATTTTGAAGAAAATCCATAAACCCTTGTAGGAGTAATTGCCCTTTTTTGTCTCGCCTGCGACAAAAGTCGCTGAAAGCAAGACATAGGTATAGCAATCCGGCGGCGGCGGCGGTGTAAACTTTTTTCTAAAACCTTCTTAACTTTTCAAGGGTAATACATACAAACATCATCTTTGGTCCACAGCACCACCGTGATGACNNTTTCCAGCAGCATATATTTTGGATGACCTTGACCTTGTTTTCATGGTTCAATAAGCACATAAACATTGCGACATAGTTTCACATTCAAGTCCTTTTCTCAGGAACTATAATACCTAGACTTGTCATATTTGGTCTATAGTGAGATCTATATGGGTACACGGCAGTCTGACACCTGTCCTGTTGCCTTGACCTCAATTGCATGGTTCAGTGAACTTAGAAAATCTGCGACATAGTTTCAAATTCAAGTCCTTTTCTCAGTAACTGTTACACCTAGACCCGTCATAAATTGTTTGTAGGGAGATCTATATGGGTACACGCCAGTCTGATGCCTGTCATGTTTCTTTGACCTCAATTTCATGGTTCAGTGACTTTGTTAAATTTTTACATTCAAGTCTATTTCTCAGCAACTGTAGCNAGACGGCTGCCAGTAGGATCTTTGTCGAAAAATGGACACTATATTCAAAGATCTTCTCCTCTGAAACTTCTTGGCCAATTGGAATCAAACTTGGTCAAAATGGTCCTTATGTGGCCCCTTTTAAAAAAATATCTGACAAGTTCATATCATATCCAAGATAGCCGCCAGCGGGGAAGGCGGTTTTAACAATGGACCCTATGGGAAAGCATTCAAAGATCTTATTCTCTGAAACCACTTTGGCAATTGGAACCAACCTTGGTCACAATAGTCCTTGGGTGGTCCTATTTTAAAAATTGTGTCTGGCAAGTCTGCACTTCTTCCAAGATGGCCACCAGCGGGAAACTGTCGAAAATTGGACAATATTGCAAAAATCTTCTCCTCTGAAAATACTGGGCCAATTGGAACCAAACTTAGTCAAAATGGTCCTTAGGTGGCCCCTTTTAAAAAATGTGTTTGGCAAGTCCACATCATATCCAAGATGGCCGCCAGTGGGGAAAGTGGTATTAACTTTGGACCATATAGGGAAACATAATTAAAGATCTTCTCCTATGAAAGTATGTGGCCAATTGGAATCATACTTGATCACAATGGTCCTTACTTGGTCCCCTTTATAAAATATGTCCGCATAGCATCCAAGATGGCAGTCAGCGGGGTCGCGCATATTGTTTAACCTTGAACCCCAATGGAAATCATTCAAAGATCTCCTCTGAAAACACTAGGCCAGTTGGAAGCAAAGTGATGCACAATGATCCTTAGTTGGTCTTCTTCAAGAAAGGTGACAGTAGGTCTACTCCCAATCAAAAACAGCTGCCAATGGGGAACATAGTTTTATTTCGGATCATATAACATCAATGTCTATCAACAAACTTGAAAATGAGCTCTGTCCGTCAGTCCATCTGTCCCTCAGTCTGTTCGTCAGTCCTGTTCTTGTCACTGCAACTCCTCTGAAACTGCTTGATGGATTGCTTTCATATTTGGTAGGATTGTTGGTCATGATGTGTAGATGCGCATACTTTACTGCTTATTGATCGGATTATTTTTATCGAGTTATTGGACTTGAAATATTTTCAGCTAAAACAGCAAGTATCATCTTGTCACTGCAACTCCTCTGAAACCGCTTGGCGGATTGCTTTCATGTATGGTAAGATTGTTGGTCATGATGTGTAGATGTGCATACTTTACTGCCTTATTGATCGGATTATTTTTACAGGAGTTTTTGGACTTAGACTATTTTCAGCTAAAACAGCAAGTATCATCTTGTTACTCCTCTGAAACCACTTAATTGATTGCTTCATACCTGCCAAGTGACCCGCCTGACCCGCATTTGCTGGGTCACGCATGCAAAAACGTCCCTTCACCTGCGAGTCACCGTTTTCACCCTCAAAATTGATCAGGTGAAATTGTCATGCATGTCCGTTTATTATCCCCCTGCTTAGCGAAAGCGGGGGATTATGTAATGCAGTCCTTAGTATGTAGGTACGTACATGCATTTGTAATGCTCCTCGATAGCTCTGGAACTATAAGAGATGCAAATTTGAAACTTGGCACCATACTAGAGTATGATCTGAAGTAGTTTACTGTGGATTCGGAATTTAGGTCAAACGCCCTAGGGGCAAATTATGGGCGAAAACAAATTTTCGCGATATCCAAGAATTAGAGAAATCCCTAAGGCCATTTGGAAAAGAAAGTTGAAACTCAGGAATCTACTCACATATTATGTAACAACTTCACAGAGGGTGTCGGAATTTGGGTGTGACCCCTCAGGGCATGGCCTCTAGGGGCTCCAGAAAACAAAAAAATCGATTCCGCTGGAACTCCTCTTACACCTTAAATCGCAGAAACCTTGTAAATAAGGGTATAAGTAACACTATAAAAGTTGTCTGTGCCAAAGGTTTCGGAATTTTGAAATTTGCCCTAAGGGCGGAAAAATTAGCAAAATTGTATTTCGAGATATCCAGTAATAAGTGAAATCTTCTGAAGTATTCATGTTTGGAAGCTGAAACTTTGTATGCAAGTTCCATTATATGCATCTCATTTACTGATGATAGCAGACTTTTGGTATGACCCCTGGGGGCATGCCCTTAAGGGGCCAAAAATGTAAAACAATCAGTACTCATCAGAACTACTGGAACTCTATGTATTATTTTGATTTTGTGGTTTATATTTTCATGAGGAATTATTGGAATTGCTCTTTGAATCCGTTCTAAGATCTTCAAATTTAGACCACAGTGCCAACTTTGATATATTTCCTGAAAATGTCAAAGACTAATGATTTTTGAAATTCCAACATGAAGTTTTATAATTAAGCAAATTTTTAATGTCATCAGCTAGTATGAACACCAGGATTTCAAAAATATGATTCTAATTTTGGTAAATTTCCTGAAACTCTCAAAGACCAATTACTTTTTGGAATTTTACCTAGCAACCATATCTTTTTTGATGCCTTAAAGTTTTAATGATCATTTTCAATGGTCAGATTGCAAAAAACTTTGATTCCAATTTTTGTCAAGTTCCTGAAACTCTCAAAGACCCATAATTTTTTGGAATTCTACCTAGCAACCATATCTTTTTCAATTATTTAGAGTTATAATGATGAATTTCAACTGTCAGGTTGCAAGAATCTTTGATTCTAATTTTGGTAAATTTTCTGAACTCTGAAAAACCAATTACTTTTTTGGAATTTTACCCAGCAACCATATCTTTTTTGATGCCCTATAGTTTCAGTGATGATTTTCAATAGTCAGATTTCAAAAATCTTTGATTCTAATTTGGTAAATTTCCTGAAACTCATAAAGACCTACTATTTTTTTGGAATTATACCTAGCAACCATATCTTTTTGGATTAGTGTCTATCCAAAGGATAGAATTCTATCCTATGTTACGACCCCGGGTGACCAACCTCACGCAATCAAACATTAGTGATCATACCCATGCTAAAAGAATCCTTTTCAGGAAACCTCGTACACATCTTTCTGATCTCATAAAAAACTCTGACACTCAATAGTCTATTTTCATTGAACATTAGTTTGATTGCCTGAACTTTTCAACACTTAAATGGTGCCCGATTTCGTTAATTAATCACCGAATGAATTTCCCATTCATAAAATTTTGTGTGTAGATGTATGAATATGGAAGACCGATGCCTTTATTTACATTTGTATGAATGGCGTAAACGTACTTCCCTGAACGGTCAATGAAACGATGTGGCTGTTTTGAAATAAATCATAAAAGAACAACGCATTTGAAATAAAAAATCAAATTCAGTAGCCTTCGAGAACAACAGTCCATTATTTACAATCTACGGAAGACGTAATGTTTGTTTACATTTCTAGTTATCAAAAGTACGGCTGTTCCACGTTGGCTGTTCCATTATACTTGTTGCGATTGCCATTTAGTGTCTTCTCCGAGGTTCGCGTTCGGTATAACATGTAATGGCCGACTGGAAACAAAATACTGAATAAGTAGTATATTGGTAAATACAAAGTATTACCTGGAAACAGTTGTCAAGGTGCATATTCCGAAACAGACGATATTTTGCAACGATCGGGGTTGGAATTGACTAAATTCTAAATAGGATCAGGCAGGGGTGTTGATCTGTTGATTGCCGTTCGTGCAGCAATGTTCAGTCCGGGGTGTTGCGTGTTAATTGCCGTTGATCAGAGTTTGGTCAAACAAAAATTGAGATAATGTCATTTGAGTATTTGCAATGCATAACTGTCATTTTTCAATTGCATGAGAATGTATATCATAGCGCGAATTGAGATGCATTGTTGCCCAAAGAACTTGGCACAGATCATCGTTTTCATGTCTTCGTGTGTTTCTTGGACGAAGTATTATCTCCATAAAGAGCAGGGTATTGCTGCTCATGTCTTGTCAGCTTTTGCGTCTTGTCAGCATTCACAAACCTTTCATTCAGGTCTCTTCTTTAGAATTAAATTTCAAACTGTACTTGATCAAGATGGTGCTGTCATTGTTTAGTCTATGTTGAGTGTACAGCAGGGAACCCATAATATGTAATAGGTTTCTGGGGTAGCAGAACAACTCCCCCCCACTGCCAACTGTCGGAGTCGCCCCCAATTTCAACCAACTCGCCCTAACCAATACAAACTCGCCCCACTTGTTGGTTTCTTCTAGGTTTAGCAAGGGCGTATATTGAGACGTATACTGGTTCAGAGTTTAAGTTATCAATATTGTTTTTGGTTATAGATATGGTTAGGGTTAGACTTTGGATTTGAGAAAGGGTTAGGGTTAGAAATAGGGTTAGGGTTGAGTTAGAGATAGGGTTAGGGTTTGGATTAGAGAAAGGGTTAGGGTTAGAAATAGGGTAAGGGTTAGAGTTAGAGAAAGGGTTAGTGTTAGAAATAGGTAAGGGTTAGGATAGAGAAAGCTTTAGTTTTCGGGACCATCATAAATAAATACTATCAGATGGAAAAATATTCTCTCGTGATTTTATCAGAAGACATTAAGTCATGTCACTCACTTTGTGGGGAGAGCTGACCAGACACTTATATGATATAAATTATAAATGGGGCAAGTGTGTTGGAAATGGGGGCGAGCTGGAAGAGGCGAGTTGGCAGTGGGGCGAGCTGACTTGGATTCGGTTTCTGGTATAAAATCAAAATTCTTTGAATATTTGTCTCTAATGGTTTGATTGCCATTGATTGGCAGGGGTGATCAAATGAAGATGGCCACCAGTAAATACTTGCCGACTGTCAGAAAGGCATGTTAATTTTCTTGATGAGCAAACCATGGTTTTTGTACCTCTCTTGGTTTTCATATCATCATTATAATTAGTCCCATAGGAAAAAATGAGTAATTATGCACTACATAGACAGGCAATTATTCATATCATACATGGACACTATTGGACAGTGTACATAAAATTTCAATAGATTAGATACTGATCATTGCCATCATAGACACTAATCCACCAGTCCCTTTGGGACTTTGATTCAATTCCTTACAGTAGTAAAGATCAGAGTGCAAAAAAAACTGATTCTAATTTTGGTAAATTTTCTGAAACTCTCAAAGACCAATTATTTTTGGGAATTTTACCTAGCAACCATATGCCTTATAGTTTCAGTGATCATTTTCAATAGTCAGATTGCAAAAATCTTTGATTCCAATTTTGGTAAATTTCCTGAAACTCTCAAAGACCCATTATTGTTTGGAATTCTACCTAGCAACCATATCTTTTTCAATTTCTTACAGTAAAAATGATGATTTTCAACTGAGTCAGGTTGCAAAAATCTTTGATTCTTATTTTGGTAAATTTTTCTAAAATTCTCAGAAACCTGTACTTTTTGAAATTCTACTTAGCCTCCCTTGAATAATTTTCCATTTTATAAAAAAAAAAAAGACCCTAAGATTTTGATGTTGACACTAATTAATACCCCAAATAATGAAATATCTTAAAAAACATTTAAGTTTTTGTCTTAAATACTATCTTGGATATTTTCTCAACAGGTTTTATATTGATGAAGTTAGAAAAATAAATGATTACAGCTGTTTAATCAATTTCTAATGAAATTACATATTACCATGATAAAAAACAGATTAGTATAGTATAGTCTTAGAACAAGGGAATACAACATAAGTCTCAGTTATTGATGAGAAATAGCATTAATTGACAAAATCTGATTGCAATGCATATGCTTGGTATTTTTTAATATTTGTCTGAAGTCGAGCTTAACTTTGAATATATGCCGTCATGCGCTATTACCCAACATCTGAATGCACAATGTTGGGTCAAGACCCACCACAGTACTTTTGGAGGTTGGCAGGTATGATTGCTTTCATATTTGGTAGGATTGTTGGTCATGATGTGTAGATGTGTATTGCCTTATTGATAGGCGTTATTGGACTCAGACTATTTTCAGCTAAAACACCGAAGTATCATCTTGTCACCGCAACTCCTCTGAAACCCCTTCAATTATCTTGTGCAGAATGATTGTGCATAAATCAAATATGTACATGCTACTTGGATTTTGATTTTTGATCATTTTTGACAAAATTACACATTGGTGAACTTCGTCATTTTTTTGTATGATATTGCTTATAGGGTACTTTTGGACTTCAATAATGCAGGATTTTCTGATATGTAGGGGTATGGGGTATGTGAGCTTGCTCACTGAGATTCTTTAATTTTGACTTATTGTGTCAGCCATGGCCCATGTGAGCAATACAGGCTTCTTGTTTTCAATTGATCGCTAACTTTAGCACTTAAATATTAGATTTTTTATCATTTGTTTCCTTTCAGAGCTACGAGGGGCCAAACAGGGCCAAAATTGCAAATGAGCTTAAATTTGTCTTTTTCATCAGATTTCAATGTGATTTTTAGCTCGCCAGGACGAATGTCCAGAGATCTATTGTCATACCCCCGGCGTCCGCTTTGGCATCTGCAAAACTTTAACCTGGCTTGTGTAATTAAGACCTGAAGAGCTAGGATGTTGATATTTGGTATGTGAATTCCTTGTGATGAGAGCTTTCTTCTGGACCATATTTGTAGATATTTTGACCTTGACCTTGCCCTGAGGGCAATTTTTGAAAACTTTAACCTTGCCTCTAGAAGGTAGGCTTTTAGTGGTAGGGTGTTTATATTTGGTATGTAACTTCCTTATGATGAGAGCTTTCTAGTGGTACCATATTTATAGACATTTTGACCTTGACCTTGCCATAATGTCAACTTTTGAAAAACTTTAACCTTGCCTCTAGAAGGTAGGCTTTTAGTGATAGGGTGTTCATATTTGGTATGTAACTTCCTTATGAAGAGAGCTTTCTAGTGGTACCATATTTGTATACATTTTGACCTTGACCTCGCCCTGAAGAAAATTTTTGAAAAACTTTAACCTTGCCTTTAGAAGGTAGGCTTTTAGTGGTAGGGTGTTCATATTTGGTATGTTACCTCCTTATGATGAGAGCTTTCTATCGGTACCATATTTGTGGACATTTTGACCTTGACCTTGCCCTAAGAGCAATTTTTGAAAAAACTTTAACCTTGCCTGTAGAAGGTAGGCTTTTAGTGTTAGGGTGTTTATATTTGATTTGTAACTTCGTAATGATAAGAGCTTTCTAGTGGTACCATATTTGTAGACATTTTGACCTTGACCTTTCCCTGAGGGCAATTTTTGAAAAAATTCTAAAAATAGAACATAGGGATAAATTGCAGTTTTTGGCTAATAACTCGAAAACCGTTACAGATATCAAAAATCTGACTTGGGGAAAAATATGATCAACATGATGAGATATATCCACTGTGCAATTTTTAAGAAAATCTGAAAACCCATCTCGGAGTTATAGCCCTTTTTCCGTTAAATTTTCAAAATTTTTGCATTTTTTATTTCTTATTTCAAAAAGTGTAACAGATAGAGGTCAAGTGTAAATTGCAATAATGTTCAGCATATCAAGATCTACCCACCCTGAAATTTTGAAGAAAATCCATACACCTTTGTAGGAGTTATTGTCCTTTTTTAAAAAAAAAATTCTTGTTTTGCATCTTTTATTTCCAAAACTAGAGAAGATGAAGGTTAAGTGTAAATTGATGAAATGTTTGCCTTGCTGTGGCGACTTCAAAACTCATGTTGAACATTGTTCCTTGACCGCCATTTTCAAAATGGCCGCCAAAAAAGGCAGGAAAATTCAACATTGTCCGATTTCAATGAAATTTGGTTTCCAAATAGATATTGATGTTGTGACTTCAAAACTGGTGTTGAAAATTGTTTGTTGACCGCCATTTTCAGAATGGCCGCCAAGAAAGGCGGGAAAATTCTGCATCGTCCGATTTCAATGAAATTTGGTTGCAAAATAGATATTGATGTTGCGACTTCAAAACCGGTGTTGAAAATTGTTCGTTGACCACCATTTTTAAAATGGCCGCCAAAAAAAGCGGGAAAATTCAACAATGTCCGATTTCAATGAAATTTGGTTTCCAAATAGATATTGATGTTGTGACTTCAAAACTGGTGTTTAAAATTGTTTATTGACTGCCATTTTCAAAATGGACACCAAAAAAGGCGGGACAATGAAATTTGGTTTCCAAATAGATATTGATGTTGCTACTTCAAAACCGGTGTTGAAAATTGTTCGTTGATCGCCATTTTCAAAATGGCTGCCAAAAAAAGGCAGGGAAATTCAACATTGTCCGATTTCAATGACATTTGGTTTCCAAATTGGTCTTGATGTCATAACTTCAAAACTGATTTTAAAAATAGTTTGTTGACCGCCATTTTTAAAATGGCCGCCAAAAAAGGCGGGAAAATTCAACATTGTCCGATTTCAATGAAATTTGATTTCCAAGTAGATATTGATGTTGCGACTTCAAAACTGATGTTGAAAATTGTTTGTTGACTGCCATTTACAAAATGACATCTCGACTTCAAAACTGGTGCCGAAAGTGGTCCTTAGCAAGAATGTTTTTTGTCAGAAAAGCCCAACAAAGAAATATAGTAAAACATGATCAGACTTTGAAAACAGTGCAAGATATATGAGGTGTTTGAGCTACGAAAGGTTGAGAAACTGAAGATCAACTGTATAAGTTACAAATTGTTACCTTGATTGTGGCAACTGAAAGCCAGGTGAGCGATACAGGCTCCTGGGAGCCTCTGGTTGCCTGTCTATGTGTCTGTGCATTGGAAACTTTAACCTTGGGTATAACTTTTGAACTTTGTAAGATAGACTTTTCATACTTGGCAAGTGTATAGGTCTAGTCAAGGGGAAGATAAATATGCCAAAAAAAATTAGGTTAGGTCAAAGGTCAAGGTCATTGAGGTCAAAAGGGGGTGAAATTGGCTGTTTTCACATATTTGACCGTAGAATCCATATTATTATCCTATTTAGTAGAGGGGTAACGATTCATCTATGAATCGATTATATCGATCCAAAGTGATGAAGATTCACGTATCATATCGTTGGTCCGGAATCGCGATACCAAAAACGGCTTTGTTTCATACAACCCTACCCAATCCGATCTGCGTTTTATTAGCGCCAATATAGCGGAACTCGTAGATATAAACGAAGTTGTCATTTTGAATGCTCCCACGGCTTATAAATTGATATAATTACCCATATTTAATGACAATTATGACAGATACATGGCTCAAATATTAAAACAATTGTATAATGCAATTCATAGTCTTGATATCTGCTGAATTTATGTCAAGAAAACAAGATTTACAGTACCATGATACGTATAGTGATAGTTTCGTATCGCAAGCAGATATCAGGATACGTATCGTATCGCAAGATTCCTCACGATACTCAGCTCTACTATTTAGACGGGGTTTGTTTTATGTTATTGCCAATAAAATAGTGCAACTGTAGAATGCTGACAGATTTGAGGTAGCATTTACCATTTTTGAGGAACAAGAAGCCCAAAGGGGTCAAATGGAAAAAAATGAATTGTTAAATTTTTTTGTTGGATCTTGATGCAGTATTTTTCTGTAGGTTTCTTATAGCATGTTTAAACAGATACATTTAACAATTAAAACCATTCCAATAAACAAGAGGCCTAAAGGGGCTTCATCTGTTTCTGAATAAAGGGGTTGAATTGGGTGTTTTTATGGTAATAAACAACTTTTGAACTATGTAAGATAGACTTTTAATACTTGGCAAGAGTATAGGTCTTGTCAAGACGAACATCAATTTGCAAAAATATTAGGTCGAAGGTCAAGGTCACAGAGGTCAAAAGGGGGTAAAATTTGGTATTTTCATATATTTTACTGAAGAATCTGGGGGTATATGTAGTGTTTCACAAACACATCTTGTTCAAAATATGTGAAATCGTTATTATTAATCAGATTTCGATGGGATTTTTAGCTCACCTGGCTATGCCAGGGTGAGCTATTGCCATCACTTGG
>MJUU01000052.1:79101-89291 GCA_002080025.1 Modiolus philippinarum | reverse complement strand
TTGTATGTCTTAGGTCAAACAACATGGCTGCCATTACTAAAAATAGAACATAGGGGTAAATTACAGTTTTTGGCAAATAACTCTAAAACCGTAACAGATATAAAAAATCTGACGAGGTAAAAATGATCAGCATGAGAAGATCTACCCATGCTGAAATTTTGAAGAAAATCTGATGACCCATCTAAGAGTTATTGCCCTTTTTCTGTAAAATTTTCAAAATTTTAATGTTTTTATTTTTTTATTAAAAAAACTATAACAGATAGAGGTTAAGTTTAAATTGCAAAAATGTTCAGCATGTTAAGATCTACCCACATGGATTTTTTGAAGAAAATCCAAGTACCTATATATGAGTTGTGGTCCTTTATTGGTCAAATTTTTCATGATTTTTTACTTTTTGTCCTATATTTCAAAAACGCTTTGAGATAGAGGTCAAGTTTAAATTGCAAAAATGTTCAGCATGTTAAGGACTATATTTTATTGAACACATTCAAGTTTTCCGACCGCTTCCAAATAACCAGCCAGCGGGGAACTTAGTTTACCATTTGACCTAATGGGAAAATTCATACAAAGAACTTCTTTTTGAGAACCACTGAATGGATTTGAACCAAAATGGGCATGAATGATGCTTATGAGGTGCTGACCAAGTGTTGTTACTTTGGTGCTGATCCATCATCAAACATGGCCGCCAGTGGGGATCTTAATTTTAACATTGGACCCTATGGGAAAATGCATCCAAAGAACCACTATATGGATTTGAACCAAACTTGGCATGAATGATGTTTATGAGGTGCTGACCAAGTGTTATTACTTTGGTGCCAATCTGTCATCTTACATGACCGACAGCATTGGACCCTATGGGAAATTCTAGAGAACTGCTGAATGGATTTAAATCAAACATGACATGAATGATGCCTGTCAGGTGCTTACACATGTCACCAGCTGTGAACTTAATTTAACAAAAGATCTTCTTCTAGAGAACTGCTTAATAGATGTAATCCAAACTTTGCTTATGAGAAACTGATCAAGTGTTGTTACTTCAGTTCTGATCTATTATCCAACATTGGCTGCCAGCAATGAATTGGACCCTAATGGGAAATGCATACAAAGATATCATGGAAAACCATTGAATGGACCCAGTGGGAAATGCATAAAAAGATCTTCTCCTCTGAAACTGCTTGAACAATTTCATTAGAATTTTGATATGATAGTCCTTATGTCAACCTCTTCAACGTTTTATGTTTAATAGCTGCCAGCAGGGAACGTAGATTAACATCGGCCCTTTAAGTTTGGAAACTGCATTCAAAAATCTCCTCTGAAACTGCTTGAACAATTTTAATTAGATTTTACAAAAAGTTTCTGATTTTTATGTACATACACCACCAAAGATGGACCATCAAATGGGAATTATAGTGCTGCAGGACCCAGGTGAGCGATACAGGCTCTTGAGAGCCTCTTGTTGTCGTTAGATTCCTTTTGTTTTAAGCTTTGGTAGTATATCAACAGAGGTTCCTCACTGTGTTGAAGACTGTACGGTGACCCTGAGATGCTTTATTTTGGGTCGTTTTAACATGCAGATGGGATGTCTCCTTTACATTTACCCCATTACCATTCTTTTTCAGATTTAAGTTTCGGAACTAAAAGGAGTCAAAGGAGCCAAAATTGCAGTTTTTGAAAATATTAAAGATCATTATCTTTAATCAGATTTTGATGGTATTTTTTCTTTGGATTCGTCTTGATGTAAGCTGTCATTATCATGTCAACAGAATTAGCGTCACTGTTACAGTTCCTGAGCTTTCAGGGATCAAAGTGGCTATAAACTTTATGTTCCCTAGTTTGTGTCTAGCTAATTATGATGTCAAGCTCCTTACTGTGTCCACATTCAATTTAAACTACACTTGTCCAATTTTAAGTTCTGAACATGCTTCACTCGTATCATGCTGAGCTCGGCATAGCCCTTTATTACCAAATTTGTTAATAAAAGTTCTTGGATGAACTCTCGCAGAGTTTTTGACTTTTTTCCCTACCTTATCAGGATGGTTGCCATTGGGGATCATAGCTTAACATAGGACGTTATTGGAAATGTGATTAAAAGACATTCTCCTCTGGAACAACTTGAACTATTTGTTAACCAAATTTGATCACAATTTTCCTTGTTAGGTCCCAATTGTGATTTAATGTTCTTACCCAATCATAGATGGCCACCTATCTCCTTAAAAATTGAAACAGTAACATCTGGTGAACTATTGTACAGTATGAATAATAATGGATGGTCTTCTGGTGACATTGAATAACACCAATCACCAGGTGAGTGATGCAAGCTCATGTGAGCCTCTAATTAACATTGTATCATATTTTAACACTTTCAAAGATCATTTTTTCTGAAACCACTTGGCCAATATTGGCAACAAACTTGGTCACAGTAGTTCCTTCGTTGTCCCTCTTAAAATAAATATCCATTTAGTAATAGCATCATTTCCAAGAATGCCACCAGAAGGACTCGGTAGTTTAACATGACACCAAATGTCAATTCTTTTCTGAAACTAATGAACAGTTAGAACCCAAAACTTGATCACAACAAGGAGATGGGTAGCCGTGAATTGAAATCAAACTTGATAATAGAATTTTACAAAAGTATATTACCAGACTTGCCTACCCTTACAATTTTTTTCAAGGTCATCTTATGCCCTTATGATGGGTCAACATACCCTCACCGTTTTAGTCCATTGGCAGAAAATTTTCAGTGGTCATTTCCTTGCAGTTCCTATACTTTAAATGAAATTGGCATTTCAGAATGTTTAAATGATCTTCAAGACATAACATAATAGGTATCTAAGAAAAAAGTATTCTTGGTGTGAGTATTGTCTGCCTACATAATGTGCTATTCAATGTAAGGTGTAGTTTTTTGTGCCAAAATAATATTATGACAATTAAAAAGTGTCTAACTATTTTCACCTCATTACGATTTTTGAACAAGTAACTATTTTTGAATAAGTGGGGAAGGCAAGTTTGTATGACATTTTAAAAACAAAAATTTGATTTCATATTCCTCAAACTCGTGTTTTGGCAGGAAAATTTTCCACATTACAAATTTTCATGTTTCAAAAGTTCAGCTTCAACTAGACCTTGTTCATGATTTTTGAAAGAATCTATCAGCTATATAAATAAAGAATATAGGAAATTTTTTTTTTTGGATACTGCCAGTATCAAGTGAGCCCTATCATTAAGGAGAGATTGATGCATTACACCATGATAAAGTCCGTATCAGAAACAAAATGTCCTATATTTTTTTTATCAGTAATTCACAAAAGGATATGTCAATATAACTCTTTAATGAATTGAAATAAGCTGAAATTTCTATTTTAGTACTGTTAATTTTTTCTTTATTAGAATGATTAAAATGCATTCTTCATTCAGCGTATACATGTATGAACACAACAAGTACCATAGTACTAAAACATGATATCAACATAGAAACCTGCACGTGATGCCTTCACAGTGACCCAATAATTTACTTTATCAGAGATTATCAGTCTCTGGAGATCAAAGGAAATTCATACAAATTGCCAATCAAAGTCGTTAAACGTTATACAGAGCTGTTCATTATTATGATAGACTAATCCCTCTGCTATAATCAATTATGTAAAATGTAAAAAATGATTATAATTTTGATAGGTACATCGTCGTCTGTTGTGGGATGACTTTTTGGGAGTTGGCCAAGCTTTAAATGAATTAGGAGCTGATGGTAAAGGTTTAATAGCAAGAGGTAAGGGTACTATTAAATGCTGAATGTTTAACATAGAACAAGAGAGACTGGTTAGGAAATATCCCTTGACGTGTTGTTTACTCTTATTTGAGAAAGCATAAGTGAACATTCAGGGCAGACTTTGTCTTCATTTATAATATGTACATACATCAAAATTATAATTTAAAATATATATTTAGGCCATACCAGATTGGCATAAAAATATCTTATTAATTGATTATTCACATACATTTAACAAGAACAAATACAAAAACTAACTGAAAGAATTCGGAAACAAGAACAGGTATTATCTTAATCCTTAATCCATCACGCAAATGTAGGATCTGAGGGGTTATGTAGTTGATTTAACTGTAGCAAATTAAGTTTTATGTCGACATTATCAGAGCCGACAAACAACTTTTTTGCAACGGTAAAATCATGTAGAAGCAAAACTTATAATATGGTTACATCTTTAGCATGGTTGGCATATGTAGACAATTCTTTATCATTTGTTAGCTTGTGTTCTAGTTTAAAAATCCTTTTGTCATTTTGAACCAAACTTCTAGTTAGTCTTTATGTCTATAGGAGTCTAGGATGATGTTTATTTCGCTGAACTTGATTACTCTTTATTCAGGGGCCGACTCCGACCTGCCGTTGGGTGTGGGGTTTCTCACCGTTCATTGAAGATCTTATGGTGGCTTTGAGTTGTTATTACTCCCCTTTGGGTCGTTGTCTCTTTGACACATTCCCAGTTTCCCTTCTTTTTTTCTATTAATCTCAATATTCATTGGATGTTTGTCAAAACATTCATTTGGTAGTCCCTTTAGGATAATTTTACACAGACTTAACCAACACTTACTTTATCTCCTTTGGGTAGAGTTTACTGAAGTGGATACCGATGATATGCAGGTGTTATTTATTTCAAATTAATTAAATACCATATTGACAACAACACTTTGGTAAACTGCAGATACTTTATTGTCTTTTTACATGTGTCATAAAGAAAGAATTAAGCCAGTCATAGAAATAGCGGCGATGGACATTTGTGCAAAAAGGTAGGACATTTGCGCAAAAAAAAATGAGGACAATTGCACAAACGAAAAGTGGACACTTGCGCATACCATAATTGACTTCTTTTTTGATAAATCTAAACCCAATAGGGCAAATCTTTATTCAGCACACATATATATTTTTGTGTGGCCTGCACCTAGTGCAGGATCGACACATAGGGATCACTATCCGTCGTCTTGCGTCTGTCCATATATCCATCTGTCTGTCTGTATGGCTCCAAAACCGCTTGGTACTTTCCAACGAAACTTGCAGGAATGCTTCAGTATATATTGTCAATGTGCACCATGCATTTAGTTTTTCTTTATTTCTGTTTTTATACGACTGCAAAAATTTTTGCAGTCGTATAATGGTATGGTGCTGTCATCGTCGTTGTCATCGTCGTCGTAGTTGTCGTCGTCATCGTTGTCGTCGTTGTCTGTAGACACTTTTGTTTTTGGTCAATAACTTTAGTTTCAGTTGATTAATCTTTATGAAATTTTAACACAATGTTCCTTGGCACAAAAGGAAGGCTTGGCATAGTTTTGGTCATTGTGGCCCCACCTGTTTTTTAAAAAGGGGCCAAAAAGGGTTAAATTTGATGTTTTCACATAATTGACTGTAGAATCTTTATTATTTATTGGATTTTGATGGGGTTTGTTTCAGTGTGCTGCTGAGGAAATTTACAATCTGTAGTATGCCAACGGATTTCACATAGCATGTACCGCTCACGAGATAAATGGGGCCCAACAGGGGCGAATCTCAAATTTTTTTTTTTTATTTTAAGTCCGATTTTGATGCAGTTTTTTTCAATGGATTCCTTGCGAAAAATTAATATGGCGCTCAGCTGTAAGATTTTTGGTAACTTGCTTTCTTTCTCAGCTATGAAGGGCCGAACGGGGTCAAAATTGCGAATTTGCAGTTCATTTAAAATTTTTATTTTTCATCGGATTTCGATGCGATTTTTTTCTTTGGATTCCTCTTGATGTCAGCTTTCAGTAGTATGTCAACAGATTTAGGTAGCTCTTACTGTTTCCGAGCTACAAGGGGTCAAAGGGGCCAAAATTGCAATTTTTCTAAATATGTCAAATCTTTATTTTTTATCGGATTTTGATGGGATTTTTTTCTTTGGATTCCTCTTGATTTAAGCTTTCAGTAGTATGGAAAGGATTTGGCATAGCTCTTACCGTTTCCAAGCTACAAGGGGTCAAAGGGGCCAAGATCACAATTTTTATACGACCTCAAAAATTTTTGTGGTCATATAATGGTATGGTGCTGTCGTCGTCGTCGTTGGCGTTGGCGTTTTCATTGTCATCAGTGTCTGTAGACACTTTTGTTTTTGGTCAATAACTTAAGTTCCAGTAGTTCAATCTTCATAAAATTTTAAGACAATGTTCATTGGCACAAAAGAAAGCCTTGGCTCAGTTGTGGTTATTGTGGCCCCACCCGTTTGTAAAAAAGGCGCCAAAAAGGGTTAAATTTGATGTTTTCTCATATCTGACTGTAGAATCTTTATTATTTATCGGATTTTGATGGGGTTTCTTTCAGTCTCCTCTTGAGGAAATTTGCAATCAGTAGTATGCCAACTGATTTTATGTGGCAGGTACTGTTCACGAGATAAATGGGGCCCAATAGGGGGGGGGATTTCAAAAATTTTATTTTTTTTATTTTTAGTCCGATTTTGATGCAGTTTTTGCAATGGATTCCTTATGAAAAATTAAGATAGAGCTGTACCATCAGATTTTGGATAACTTGTTTCTTTTCTAAACTATAAGGGGCCCAACGGGGTAAAAATTGCAAACGTGCAGATTACCTAAATTTTTATTTTTCATCTGTTTTCAATGGGATTTTTTTCTTTATATTCCTCTCATTGTAGGCTTTCAGTAGTATGTCATCAGATTTGGTGTAACTCTTACTGTTTCCGAGTTATAAGGGGTCAAAGGGGCCAAAATTGCAGTTATAGGAAATATGTGAAATCTTTATTTTTCATCAGATTTTGATGGGATTTTTTTTCTTTTTAATTCCTCTCTAAGTCAGCTTTCAGAGGTATTTCAATGGATTTGATGTAACTCTTACCGTTTTTTGAGCTATAAGGGGTCAAAGGGGACAAAATTGTAAACATTAGAAATATGTGAAATCTTTTTATGTTTCATTAGATTTTGATGGGATTTTCAACTATGGATTATTCTCATTGTAAGTTTTCAGTAATATGGCAGTATATTTTGCGTTGCTCTTCGGTTTCCAAGGTATACTGGGTCAAAGGGGCCAAATTGTAATATTTCAAAATATGTGAAATCTTTGTTTTACATTGGATTTCAATCTGAGTTTTTTCTTTTGATTTCTCTTGATGTAAGATTTTAATTGGTAGTCAACAGAATTTCTTAGCTCTTATGATATCCTAGTAAAAAGGGATTTAAAAGTCTAATTTTTATTTTCACGAGTTTATGTCCAGTTAATTTAGGTGTCAAGGTCCTTGTTGTGTCCAGCAAATTACTGTGTCCACATTCATTTTAGTTTACACATGTTCAAATTTCAGTGGTCGACATGCTGCGGTCGTATCATGCTGCGCTCGGCGTAGCCTTTTATTCTAAATATGTCAAATCTTTATTTTTCATTGGATTTTGATGGGATTTTTTTTCTTGGATTCCTTTTGATCTAAGCTTTCAGATGTATGCAATGGATTTGGTGTAGCTCTTACCGTTTCCGAGCTAAAAGGGGTAAAAGGGGCCCAAATTGCAATTTTTCTAAATATGTCAAATCTTTATTTTTCATCAGATTTGATGGAATTTTTTTCTTTGGATTTCTCTTGATGTAAGCTTTTAGTTGAAAGTAACATATTTTGCATAGCTCTTACAGTTTTTTTTTATCAATTAGTGATCAAAAGGGTTAATTTTTTCCCTAGTTTGTTTCCAGCTAATAACTGTGTCAAGCTTCTTTTTGTGTCCATCTAATTATTGAGTCAAGCTCTTTACTGCGTCCACATTCACTTTAAACTACTTTTGTTGATTTTTCAGTAGTCGACATGCTGCGGTCGTATCATGCTGCGCTCGGCGTAGCCCTTTATTCCAGATTTTCAAGCTGTTTTGTCATTTTAGCTTATTGGCATCATAGGGTATACCTCCATTATTCGCAACTCCTCCTAGACAGCTTGGTACTTTCCAACCAAACTTTCAAGAATGCTTCAATATATATATTGCAGATGTGCACCATGCGTTTTGTTTTTCATTTTATTTTTTTAGATTTTCTAGCTATCTTTGGACTTTGTCATTTTAGCTTATTTACGTCATAGGGTATGCCTCCATTATTCGCAACTCCTCCTAGACAGCTTGGTACTTTCCAACCAAACTTTCAAGAATGCTTCAATATATATATTGCAGATGTGCACCATGTATTTTGTTTTTCATTAATTTTGATTTTTCAGATTTTCTAGCTCTTTTTGGACTTTGTCATTTTAGCTCATTGGAGTCTTAAGAGCATGCCTCCATTATCGACAACTCCTTCTAAACCACTTTGTACTTTCAAACCAAACATGCAGAATGCATCAATATATATTTGTAGATGTGCCCATACATTTTGATTTTCTTTAATTTTGATTTTTTTTTCTGATTATCTTTGGTCTTTGTCATTATATGACAAAACAGCATCTTTTCAATATACAGTGCAGGCGACACATGTGTTCTGCGGAACACCCATGCATTGTTTATTATTTATATGACCTATTTATATGACCCTGTCGCTGGACACTGTTACCCCTGCTCACCACGAAGAGGTGGAAGTAGAATTTTGACCAGGATATAGTTCGTAGTTCGTAGATATTTATGAATTCTTTCAAATATAAAGCACTTTACTATTAAAATGAAAAACTAGCACTTTTTACAATAAAAAATGATTCAGAAACCTGTATTAGTTTATGCCAATCACATCTTGCACTAGTTCATTGTCTTATCCAAATCATGGTTTGCCAAAGCTCTCCTTGCCAACATTTTCTGGTGATATTCTGGAATGGCAATATTTATGTGACTCATTTGAAGCAATATACATAATGACCACTCATTAATGGATTTACCAAAGTTTAGCTATCTACAATCCCTATTTGATTGATTGATTGATTGATGTTTTACACCAACTTCAGCAATATTTCAGCTATATTGTGTTGAGAACTGTTAAGTAAGTTGAACAACTACGATAAACATATAAAATATCAATATAAAACCATTAAAGCTTTATACAAGTAAAACAAGGATATAAAATGTAAAAAAACAATCCCTATTTGAAGCATATGCTATGAATGTTATAGCTAGGTTGAATTTATCAAATTGAATTAATGACCAAAGGTTTATGACAAAAGCTCAAGATCTTCAATGCGTATTTGAAGGCTCTACTTGATTTGCCAGCTCCAGTTGATAATCTGGAAAGTATACATTTAAAGATATTGGTCCTGCATGGTGCATATGGCCTGACAAGATCTCCAGTTGTGTGTACCGAACATGGACTTACCAATAGACCTATAGTTAAGTTTTATCAGTTGGAAATTAATGTAAGCGAAGAATCTGTTGTTAGGAGGAGTTCGAGATTAAAAAAGCTGTGACTGTAAAGTTTAATCTGTTATGGAAATGATTGACTTAGAACATTCTGTAGTCATGATGTTTCGTTTATTTCAAAGTCAAGTTTTCTTGGTTTTATTGAGTGCATTTCATTGATAAAGTTCACTTTTTGTGCCCGAGGGTAATGGTGTGGACAAATGACTTATTGAATAGTATGTGACTTTAATATGCATGTACTCATATGCATTGCCCCTATCTATGTTACATCATTGTACTATATCTATGTGTAAACATCATACCACTGTCTTCCATTAAATGTTTGTATAGATTGATATTTTATCCCCACACTTTCGAAGAAAGTTCGGGGATAATGTAATACCCTCCGTCTGTCCGTCTGTCACACTTTTCTTCTGACTCAAACTCCTCCTACATTTTTGGATTTAGGAATTTAATTTTGTTGTAGAATTGTTGCATATAGTCTGCAGATGCGCTATAAGGTTTCGGATTTTCCATATTGGTCTTGGTGCAAACAAGAGGCCCCATGATGTCAATATTTACACATGTGGCATGTGACACAAACTCCTCCTACATTTATGGATTTAGGGATTTAATTTTGTTAAAGAATTGTTGCATGTAGTCTAGATGCGCAATAAGCTTTCGGATTTTTTATATTGGTCTTGGTGCAAACAAGAGGCCCCATGATGTCAATTTTAACAAAGACCCAAAGATGTGGATAAGACACATGTGGATTAGACACATGTTGCATGTGACGCAAACTCCTCCTACATTTTTGGATTTGGGGATCAAATCTTTATGCAGAATTATTGCATATAGTCTATATATTTGCAATAAGCTTT
>MJUU01000052.1:50650-67780 GCA_002080025.1 Modiolus philippinarum | reverse complement strand
TCACAGAGGTCAGAAGGTCAAAATCTAGATTTTGCTATAGCTCGTTAATTACAATTGCTAGAGGCTTGATATTTTATATGTGAATAGATCTAATGAAGCTTAATACAAATCTACCAGAAAAATTTGGGTCAGGTCAAAGATCAAGGTCGCTGAGTGCAAAATTGAAAACTTTAACAAAAACTTTACCATTGCCTATAGAACTTTTAAACCAGATGTGATAGGACTTTCATATTTGGTATTTGTATTGACCATGTAAAGCTGAACACTATTATGCAAATTTCACTAAGGTCAGGTCAAGGTCGTTGAGGTCAAAAGGTAAAAATTTAGATTTTGCTATAGCTTGTTAATTACAATTGCTAGAAGTTTGATATTCTATATATGAATAGATCTAATGAAGCTTGATACAAATCAACCATAAAAATTTGGGTCAGGTCAAAGGTCAAGGTCACCAAGTGAAAATTTTAAAACTTTATTATTGCTGATATTTTTCCAACCAGATGTGATAGGACCTTCATATTTGGTATTGATCATATAAAGCTCAACACCATTATGCAAATTTTACTAAGGTCCGGTCAAAGATCACTGGTCAAAAGGTCAAAATCTAGATTTTGCTTTTAGCTCGTTAATTACAATTGCAAGAGGCTTGATATGCTTAGTAAAAATGTCTACTTAATCTTAATTTCTAGTGATTGCAATTTTAGTATTTATTTTGTATGGTAGACATGGTTGCTGCCGGGGGCATAGTGTTTCACAAACACATCTTGTTTACTTTCATTTTCAAAATTTTTACTTACATTGCATTTTTCTCATCAACTACACATGACAGTCACTTCATATTTGTTATAGTGCATCAGTATGGGGTCCTATACTGCGCCTCCCCTTTTCGGCAATATTGAATCACCACTATCTGTTTACCGACTTTGTGCCTTTTAACTGGCATTTTCCAAATTGTGACTTTTTCGTTGCATTTTTATCAGCAACTACACATGACAGCTACTTGATATTTGGCATGGAGATTCAGATTAATGTTCTATACTGCATCTCCCTTTTTCAGCCATATTGGTATACTACTTTCTGTTTACCCACTTAATGATTTTTTTACTTTCACTTTCCAAGTTGGACTTTTCGTCACAATTTTATTTGCAACTACACATATTTTGCATTCAGCTTCAGTATTGTTTAGTTTATTGCGTCTCCCCTTTTTTATAATAATAATGCAGGGCCACTTCCTGTTTACCGACTTTGTGCGTTTTTTAACCCAAATTTTCACAATGTGACTTTTTTGTCATACTTTTCTCAGCAACCGCATATCACACCAACTTGATATTTAGCATGGAGTTTCAGCATGGGGTACATAATGCATCTCCCCTTTTCAGGCATATTGAAATGCTACTTTACTGACTATGTGCATTTCTATCTTTATGTCCCGTATCCTTCTCACATTATTTGGATCTTATTTTTCTCTGCAACTGTGTAAATTCTTGTATTGAGTCCACACTTGTACTGTGTCCACACACACTTCCTTTTGCACTTACCATATAGATTCAGGGTTCAATGAGTGGGGATATAACTGGCTGCCATTCAACGACAGCTCTTGTTTGTTAATGGCGAGATAAGCCACCCCCCTTAACCCGAAATGCCTTAGGAAAACAAAACAAAACTCGGACACACTAGTTAACGAACAGTTTAGGGAAGGACCCCGGTCATCCGGGGGATACCTAAATTGGATAGTATAACAAGGCCTGCTGAGCAATCCAAGGAAGGACCCGGCAACGGGGGATACTTGGGTCGACAAAAAGAGGTGTAAAACGCAAGTTAGATACTAAAACATTGGAAGATAAATATTTTGCAATAATGGAGGTTGAAAAGGGGCAATCAAAAACAGAGATCGCAAAAATGTTTAACATTCTAAAAAATACACTTTCGGGTTGGATTAAAAAAGCAGATAGTATAAAAGAGGGTTATGAAAAATTTGGACCAAAACGTGAATTAATGAGATCGGGGAATTTTGAGCAATTAGAATCAGTTTTACTTAAATGGTTTACTACTATGAGAGATCGTGACCTACCAATTTCTGGTCCACTTCTTTTAGAAAAAGCTAATCATTTTGCAGAGCAATTAGAGCTTCATGATTTTAAACAGAGTAACGGTTGGGCCATGTAAAATTAATTATCTGGTTCTCAGATAATGACTTTCAAAAAAATGGTGAGGGAGGGAGGGACGACTATTTAATTTATGTATTTATTTTGTATGCTCATCCATACTCCATCGTTAACTTTTCAGATTTTATGAATAAATATTAAAATATAGTAAAGTATATAAAAGTAAGCGAGAACAAAACCATAAGTAAAAAAAAATACTCCAAAGACAATGAAAAACACAAATAGCAAAGACATTACACAAGGACAATATCTGTATAGTCCCTGCATCACATTAGTACCACACAGAAAAGAAAAATGTATATTGATCCACTTTGTATATTTATCATACCATAAATGGAGTATGCATCATGAATCTTGGGAGTCAAAGCAAACTGCAGTCATCAAAGACATGAAACAGGTAAAGAAAAGACAGATCCAATATACCTCACCAGGATATGTCACCTTAAAGAAACTCTTGGAAGAAATTGAATTAGACTCCCTAGACAAGGGAATAATTGATGAACCTCGATTAGATCCTATGGGATCCTGTAAATAAGGTGTATTTTTGTATTATTTACTTGGTCACAAGTTGGTGACAGCAGTACAAGTGGAAGGGTTATAGTCAGATACACTGACCATTTAGATAGAGACAAATCTATCAAGGAAGTCACAAAAATAAATTCTTCCAATGAGCAAAATGATAGTGGGATACCCTTCCAGTGACTGAAATGACAGATTCTTTATTTTCGAGTTCAGAACATGATCTAGAGAGACCCTTCTCAGACTGGATTTCCAAACATTCTCGTGCATTAAAGGATCTCTGTTTTCTGGTATTTCAGGCAGACTCGCCATACTCCCTTTCCATAATTTCCTTAACGGTTGTTTAATCCGCCAAATTCACAATAAACGATGGGTTAACGCACGAAAACCCGTCAAAAGTGTCAGCGAAATCAACTTTCGTTTTGTTGTTGACAAAACAATTCGGAATATAAACCGGAAGTAGCGATTTCTTCAAAGAAAACGATAAATCAAGAGAGCTTCGAATGAAATTTGAGTTGTCTTTCTTTGATCAATTCAGGTGAAAAAGCGGTTGTATTTATTTTTTGGGGACAATAAATACAGGCCAGCGGCCAGATTTTTGCCCATGCGGCGGTATCTGAGAACCAGATAATTAATTTTACATGGCCTTGGTTAGATTGCGGATTCAAAGAGAGACATGGCATTTCTTTCAAAAAAATCTGTGGTGAATCAAAGTCAGTTGATTCAGGCTCTACTGATATGCATGACTGGGAGCATTAATTAGAAATCCTTTTAAAATCATATGAATTTAATGCTGATGAAACTGGCATTTTTTACAAGCTTATGCCTGAAAAAAAAACTTTAGAGTTCAAATCCGTTGATTGTAGAGTCGATTCGGGTTATTCCGTACACCAGCGGATGTCACACTTTATTACTGGTAACCAGTTGAATAATTGCTGATCACTAGTAATGAGGCCAGGTACTGGACATTCGTACATCATTATAATATAAGCTTTACTGCTATTGACCACATGATAACTCCTTGGGATATCCGAAAAGGACGTAAATCAGCAGAGGGAAATTCCGTACACTTGGCGTCAAATTCCGTACACATGTGAGTGCAATTCCGTACACTTCTCTAATACAATAATATGACCAGTCACAAGTTCCATTTCAACATCGTGTGTTCATTACTAAATATAACATTTAAAAGTATAAGAATATTTCATATACCATAGCTTTAAATTAGAATTGCCAGAGAATAGGTGAACATTTCACGGTTGTGCTATGTGACATGCTTTACCCAGTCAAGAATACAGGGCACCTGCTGTAACGTCCGGTTGAGCGTTTCTTCTTATCTTTCTCTTGAGTTTGTGTGTGAAAGTTTGTTTCACTTTTGTTGTTTGTTTTCAGTGTATAATGTAATTTTAAAAGAATATACAATTATAGCCCACAGAAAAGGTGAATGTTAAAAAATTGAATATCAACCCCACTAGAATATTTCCCGAGGGAAATAACCTTGTTGGGAATGACAACTTTTTTTTTTATATTTACCGCCTCTGAGGGCCGTATTTGTTTCATTTTGCCGAATACGCATTTGATAAAAAATCCATAGAATTATTCAATACATGGGCAAACTAATACCGAAGCGAAAAAAGGGAAAACGGGAAAGTTCTAAAAGTAAAAAAAATCCCCAAAAACATGGTAATTCAAAGGACATTATAAATTTTAAGTGTTATTCACCGGTGAATAATTAGAGGTGTACCATGAACGTTGTAAACTCGTAATGTTATCCACCCAAAGTACTGATTCAAAGCAAAAATATCACAATTATTTTTATATCATGTGACTGCCATTTAGCCAATAGAATATTAAGGTATAATTATAAAAGCACTAATTATCGGAGTATTTCGTCAAGGTGGTATACATGTACTTGGACTGGTGTGGGGGACATATACATCGTAATTCCACTAAATATCCACTGAGTAATCCACTCAGTGAAACATGACGATCAAAAGCTTAATTTGAAAGGAAAATCGTCAATTTTCGATATTCAGAAGACCAATTTATTACAGTTAAATTGACAGTAGCATTAATGGAAAGCATTGGTTTTGGATGAAAAAAAACCTCAATTTGGATGAGCAACAATTTTGGCCGTGTAAGTTCATGTTTTGCTAAGTAAGTCTCCATAAATGTTCTATTTTTTTACCCAGAACCTGGTCTTGCAGTTGCGCGTTGTTTGAAGTGTCTACAGTGACCGATCCAGGGGATGGCCCAGGGGGCCCTGTCCCTTAGGTTGGAAAATATTTAAAAATCGTAAGGGGTTTTCGGAAAATTGGGTTTCTGGCCCCGTTATGGAAAAATGATGGGTCCCCCATAACAAATCCGCAGAAATTTTACCCTGCAAAATTTTCCCACTATACGGTAAGCTGGTTTTCAATTTCATGTTTACAAATGATCAAATCTCACACTGTACCGAATTTTAAAATATTGATTTATGCTGTCCAACCCGCATTACTGAAAAAAAAAAAGATTTTACATATTTTATTTTTTGTTTGTTTGTTCATTTAGTTTAGACATATTTTCACATCACAATCGCCTCCAAGTGTTCTTTTCGTATCCCACCACACATATAGTGGTGAGGTATTATTTGTTACCCTTAGGTCGTGTGTCCGTCCGTCCGCCCCGATGGTTTCCGACTGATAACTTGTTAACAAAGTAACAGCTCTTCAAATTTGGTATATGTTAAACCTCTTCACCATAGGATCAAGTTTGAATTTGGGTGCATAGGTCCTAGGGGTTTGGAGGTTTGCCCCTTGAAACTATCAAATTTTGTGAAACGTGGCGGAGTGTCATGTAATGCACCGATACAATTTTTGCATTTCTGTAATACACAAAACAGTTCATGATCGGAAATTTAAGTTTTTGTGAAGCAAATGCGCGGGACGGCGTTTAGCATTTGGGCCGATTGCATTTTATTTGCGCCGATTATTTTTTTACTTGTTAATTTCGTGTGAAATACAGGTATTCCTGTAATTTGTTCACACTTTACTGATGAAATTAAAAAAAAAGATCTTACGCAAAAAGCTTACACAGATTAAAAATCATGTTCAGTGGGTGATAAAAATGAAATAAAAAATATAAATGCAAGTGTTTAACTGAGCACATATTTATACCGACAGAACCTGTTGTGGCTCTGTCTTTACAAGACGTATTGGTACCACATTGGTATCAGTAAGGTACAGTACCATACTTCACAGTTTATAACCAGATTAAACCAATATTTTCACGGTATTGTAGAATTTGATGAAAGTCTTTCGTACGGTTATTTATTGTTTTTTAATCTCAACTTTTAAGCTCCAACTTTTATCTTGGAATTTTGAACTTTTGCCATTTCAAAAATATCTGTAAAAAAGCAACAAAATACCGAAAATAAAGGATATTTTAGTTAAGTCATTCATACACGTTCGGTTTATTGACACCGCTTATTTCCAGGTTTAACGAACATATCTGCGTTTAATTATCATATTAATGAATAGTGCATGTAATTTACTTGTGTCATATGAAAAAAAAAAAAATCGGCGCATGCAATTGAAAAATAAAATCGGCGCAAATGAAAAATGAAATCGGCGCAAATGAAAAATTTGAAATTTATAAAATTGGCACAAATTTCATATGCCCGCGTGAGATTTACAAAAAGTCAAAGATCAAAGGGAAAAAAGAAAAGATCAAAGATAATTCCAAAAATTTCTCAAAAATGCTTGATTCTCACGCATTTTGCGTGAGAGTTAGAGAATCACGCATTTTTCGTGAGAGTTGATAGGTATGAATTAGTGTATTGAATTGTAACACATGTTCGTAACAATTAAGCAACGCCATGAAAGGATGTTACCAGTTTTTATGAATGCAAGTGCTTGTACGGAATAACCCCCTCTTCATTTTGTCACATTTGCTATGGAGGCAAATTCCGTAATGCATTTATTTCCCCCTTTTCCGTTAGAAATAAACAAATATAATGGGGGTTATTATTTGTAAAAATATCTAATATTAAAATAAACACAAGTATTTTTTAAATAGCTTGAAGACCAACTCAGTTTACATGAATATTTTGAGTTCTGAAGTGTAGGTTGTTGTGAACAAAAACCTTGTTCAGAAATAGTTTTCGAAAAAGCCAGCCAAGGAAGCTTCCCGGAAAACCGAAGAAACGAATGCGAAAGCATCTTTATGCTAAAAAACACCCGAAATACGGCATTTATAGATTAATATTGACGCTACTTCAGGCATGAAACTATTGAACAGTGTACTTTTATTTTAGAAATAATCTGGTTTATGAAGTGTACGGTAATTACCCGCATGTACGATATTACCCGGATTGACTCTACGGTAGTTTTCAATACGAACAAAACCAATGTTACAAAAATAGTTTTCTCGTGTACATTTACCAGAATATCATATATTTTAATTTTTCACCAAGCTAATATTCTAATAGATAATTTCGTAAACGCCAGTATTATTACATTGAATAATGATAAACCTGAATAAATCGATTATCGGTAATTTACAATGTATACGCTGTGTAAAGCAATCACATTAAACTTAAGGTAGATCGGTAGTCTTCCGCCATTTTGAATTCGTTATTTATGTTGTTGTGGTATTATCTGCTTTTTAAATATGCAAATATTTTTATTTGCAATAAATCAATCAATATTATATTCATAATACAATATGCAAAGGACCTACATGGAGTTGAATTTACATGTCTTTATCTAATAAGACGAGGTATGGTAACTTGATAATTAAATAAGTTGGAACAAGATATTTGAAAAAGGGAGATAATCTGATAAAAATATTTTACATAGGATTTCTATGAAAATTCACATTTTATAAATTTTATGGAAAACAAAGTCGGTGACCCCTATTTTTCTTTATATTTTTTGAAAGTATGTTGAAAGGACTAACACATGAAAAAAGTAGAAAAAATCTATGGAATAGTTTTAAAGAAATCAACAATATACCTGTTTTTCCCTATATATTCATTAGAAATATTAGATTATTTTGATATCAGTTATTTTAAAAACAAGCACGGTGACCCCCTTTTTTTATTTTTTTATTTCAATGCTAATATAATAAGGAAACTTTGATGAGAAAATAAAGAAAATCTATGGAAAAAAATTTTGGACTACCCATCTACCTTAAACACAGGTTAACACAATTGACAAGACACAAACAAAACATTGACTGAACTAAAAATAACATGACGGACAGAACAATACACTGAACGAAAAATACATTCAATACACTGATCTTACCATGTAAACAGTACATCCGCCCGACATGGATTCTTCTACCAACAATCAAATATACAAAGTCATAATAGGAGTAGTTGTGTTTCTTACAGTCATTCAGGTCCTGTACAAAATATAAATATTACCCTTCATAAATTGAAGGAATCAATAGGATAGTAATAAAAAATACATAATACACAGCAAATACGCTAACAGGACAAATATTTAAAAATAATACTCCATACTGATATCTTGTTCAATTCTTGAACATTATAATAATTTAGTCATAATTTACTCAATATATAAACCCATGATATAGCTGATTAAAAATAAAGTCATTTACTCCATTTCACTCTGGTTCACTCAAAAATACGTTTTTACTCAGATTCATACAAAAGGAATACTGTGCAACTGTTAGGAATAAGAAATATTAGTAACTGACCTGTTTAGTACAGAATAATTATCAAGAAACTGTAAATGATATAATTGTCAAAATGTAATTTTCACCTCAAAGATCAAATTCAAAGTGTGACCGCTCAAAACTAAACCAATGAAAAGTACGGTCTATCAAGCATAAAAAGAATAGAAAGAAAGAGAAAAGAAATGATGAATTCATAGAATACATTAAATAAAATATATTGACTAACTGATATAAATTATATATTACTATATTAATAAATATCATTAATTCTACCTTATGATAGAATGCTGCAATTTGATTGGTCGAATACCGGTGTATTTTTGACAAATCAATGACATTTCAAGCAAGTTTTCAAGCAGCGAGGGATTTGCCTAAAAATTTGTCACTTTTAACACTCTGCCGGGGTATTTGCTTAAAAATTTGCCTTTTTTAACCCTTCACTGAGACGCGTGTAAAAATTTAAAAACGACGTCATCTGTGCGTTTTACATAATGTCATTCGGTAGAATTAAACAGATATATCATGTTTGGTCATGGAATTTGCGAAAAAATACCAGTCTCGAGGATGCAATTTCCCTCGCCCGTTGGGCTCGCGAAATATAACATCTCTCGACTGGTATTTTTCGAAAATTCCCCTCCCAAACATGATATATCTGTTCAAAATTACACTCTGCCACAAATATAATGTGTAAAAGAGGATTTGGAGGAGTAGCAGTGTTTTGGAACAAAAATATAGACTTTTCCGTTAAATACCATGGAGATGGCAATGAGAGGATTAATGTCTTATCTTTTACTCTAAAAGAAAGTCCGATTTGTTTGATAAATGTTTATATGCCATCAGATAATGAAAACTGTGATGACAAATACAAAGATACACTAAGCCAATTGGAAGAAATTATTGAAATATTCCAACCGGTATATCAAATCTTGATCTGTGGAGATTTAAATGCATCATTACACAGAGACAATAGACCAAGTGATAGATGTCTGAAACAATTTGTGGAGAGCAAAAATCTAGAACTAATTGACAATTATCCACAAAAGCCAACTTTCTATAGCCATAACATAATCTCAACTTCACAGATAGACTACATTCTACATCAAAAGACAGAGCTCAAATTAGACTACGATGTGCAAATAATCGACCCCGAACCTCTCAATGTCTCTGACCATACATTGGTTTTAGCTGAAATTAATGGAAAAATAGAAAGAAAGCAAAGACCGACAAAAAAGACTATCAAACGACCAAACTAGAGAAAGTGTAATAAATAAATTCATCAAGAAACAATTAGAACAAAGCTCAACGAAATAGACATAAGTCAAATAGAAACCACAGAAGCAGTTGACGGAATTGAACAGATATTCTATCGGACTGGAAAAATGGCGATACGAAATTATAGGAAGGAGGTAATAATAAAAGCAACCGGAAATGGAATCTGGAACAAAGAGATAAGCTATCAAAAGAAGCCTTCTTTACTTGGAAATGGATAAGGAAAACAAAACATTAAAAGCAAAAATGACAAAAGCAAAACAATAATTAAGATTTGCCCACCGAAAAGCTCACGCCTCACAAAGAATCAACTTAACTGAAAAGATAATGGCGTCCTCTCAAAATGATACCAAACTTTTCCACCAATTGATACAGAAACAACGCCGTACTAATAGATCTATGGCAGATGTCATGGTATTCAACGAACAAGAAAAAGACAATCCAGGAGAAATCTTAATGGGCTGGAATGAATACTTTTCGGAATTGTTTACAATTGAAGTTAGAGAGGACCCCAACGACGAAAAACTTAATCTTGCCATAATACAAAATGAAATCATAGAAACATTGGAGAGAGAAAAACCGAATGAGATTGAAAAAGCGACATATGAAGAACTTGAACAAACAATTAGAAAGAAGACAACAGGAAAATCTCCGGATGCTAAAGGTATCTCAGCAGAACACTTGAGAAATAGTCCAGAGGAAATGTTCCAGTTTTTACTGTCCATTGTCAACAACATTTTTGATGAACTAGATGTTCCGAAAAAGTTCGAAGAAGGAATATTGACTCAAGTTTTAAAAACAGGAAAGAATAAGATATATCCAGAAAATTACCGTGGTATAACCGTCACGAACACTTTCTCTACTGTTGTTGAAAGTCTATTGAAAAACAGGATTCAACGAAAATTATTACCATCACAAAGCAAACTCTAACGTGGTTTTACTTAAAAATGTTCTTCATTGCACACTGCATTTATAGCCGGTGACACAGTCATCAGAACAATACAAGGAACTTTTGAGACAACAATTTCATGATGGCATTGACGTTGCTATATGGATACTTCTACGAAATTTATATCGAAACATGAAAGTTAAAGTGAAATGGAACAACAAATTTTCCGAAAAAGTCATCGTCAATCAGGGTGTACGACAGGGAGTAAAATTATCATCTGTTCCGTATTCTGTATAAAAGATACAACAATACTATATTGCAAGCCGTTGAAAAATCAGAAATAGGGGCAAAAATTGGAAATATTAACGTAATGGCACCAACTTGTGCAGATGATATTGCTATTTTAGCAAGCACTGAAAGAGACATACTGGCTCTACTAGATATAGCTGTAAACTTAAGTAATGGAGACATAGTGAAAATAAATCCATCAAAATCTGATCTAGTGGCTCTTACAAAAGGACAGCCCGGTTTAAATGTGCATTAAGGAAATGAAACTATATCCCAATCTAAGGAAACTAAACATCTTGGTTTAATTAGGAATGAAAACAACAGAATTAACATTGAAGATCGCTTAAAAACAGCAAGAAAAACTTTTTATTCACTATTAGGACCTGGACTTAACGTTAGACTGACAAGCCTGTCTCAAATCCGTCGAACCTTATGGATATAGCAGAGCAAAGCGTAGTGAGCCAGGGGCAGCGCTAGTCAGTCCAGACTTCACGTAAGAAAAGGCATGTCCCCGATAGTAGCCTACGAAATCTGGAAAACATATGTCATTCCTAGAGCATTATACGGAGTTGAGGTAATGAACTATACCACCACGGATATATCAAAACTAGAAAATCTACAATTGAAAGTGTATAGACAGATAGAGGGACTCCCTGACCGAGTATCTAACCTAGCAACATATAGCCTACTAGGAATAGAACCAATAGAAGCCATAGTTGACTAGTACTTGTTTTTTCTGGAAATATATTACAAGATAAGAACACAGTTGAATTTAAAATCCTACAATGTGTAAACCAAACGGTAACTGTTACATAATTAGAGGGAAACATCAACTGAAAAAATATAACCTACCAACAATTGAAACCATGATACTCCTACAAGAGAAAATTGGAAGAAGACAGTCAGAGAACACATAGGGAAATTCTGGGAAAACAAATGGCAGGAAAAAAAACTGGAAAAAAAACAACACTAAAACATTTGAATATTCAATCAAATCCAACTCGTACCAAACATCAGATATAGAGAAGCATACAAAACAATGTTTTAGATGTAAAAAAAGCAGAGGTAAAGGTACGACTGCTTACAGATACCTACATGTTACAATCAAAGAAAGCAAAATTTAGTAAACACATGGAAACTGATATCTGTCAACTGTGTCATGACTCAGTGGAATCTATAGAGCATTTCCTATTGGACTGTTGCAAACTACCGGAAATTTGAGAGAAAATGGGTAAAAGTGCATAGATATAATAAATAAAAACAATCAAGTAGAAGAAATAGAAGAAGTGAAGTGACATTTATCGTAATGTAAATAGTGTATAGACTAAGATGTGATGGTGTAACTATATGGTAAGTCTCATGTAAATTATTTAAATCATAAAATCTATCCTATAAGGAATGCTCATTAGAGCGGAGGAATATACCTGCAACAAGTAACGCGGGTGGAACGATGACCTGAATCAGAGATCTATATATCTCTGCCTGAATCAGGGATTTGTATAGTGAGATCTATTTCAGATATTTCAATTCTTGAACCAGCAAAGGCATTATTTCGCTGAACTTGATTACTCTTTATTCAGGGGTCGACTCCTACCTACCGTTGGATGTGGGGTTTTCTCACCGTTCATTGAAGATCTTATGGTGGCTTTGAGTTGTTATCACTCCCATTTGGGTCGTTGTCTCTTTGACACATTCCCCGTTTCCCTTCTTTTTTATATAGTCGATGCCAAAAGCTTGTTATTAAAGCTTGTGTTATCCCTCTTTCTAATTCTATTCCATTTTAATGTATTGGAGTGCACCGAAGAACGGCAGAAGATACATGTGAACTGAACTGTTATAATTGTTCATTGTATATCGAGTTTAAATAAAAAAAGGTGACAACAAAAGTCCGAATAGATCAAAGGGAGAGACCAGCAAGGAAAATCCGTATAACATTCGACAGAATCAGGGAAACACAATCCAACACAGAACATATTTGGCAAGCCGTCATTTTCCCGACTTGGAACGGGCATTTTATAAATAAAAGATAAGATAGATAGATAGATAAAACTTTATTTTGATTCGGCATATTATATAAATTTACAACATAAGCTCTAATGAGCTTTTTACCGAATACATAAAACAAATAACTAACATTAAAACAACAAAGCATGCACATATAAAACAAAATTAACATCACATAAGACAGGCAATTTACCATAAAAGACAGTTCACAAGATGTAAGACNATTAAAAGAGGCCCCAGTATAGATCCTTGAGGTACTCCTTTATGAATGTCAGCCCAGCTGCTCAGTATGCTATTAACTTTTATTTGCTGTTTCCTATTAGTTAAATAAGATTTTAAAAGTAGAACTGAGTTTGAAGTAACACCATAAGCCGATAATTTATCAAGCAAAATTTCATGAGGTAGGCAATCAAAAGCCTTGGAAAAATCCATCAAAACTGCAGCTATGAACTGATTTTTGTCTAAAGCTTCTCTCCAGTCTTCTAGCAGTCTGAGCAGCGTGGTCTGACACCCATGTCCTCGCCTAAACGCACAAAGATACGGATTAAATATTTTATCGAAAAAATCGTCTAATNGTTTCAAGCTGTCTATGGACATCTGCATCAAAGAATCAAATTAAATAAACTATATAGCATAAGCAGAATTTAAAAAAGGCACCAAGCGAAATTTTCAGCACAGTTGTTACTTACATGCATCAAATAATCAAATTAAATAAACTATATAGCATAAGCAGAATTAAAAAAGGCACCAAGCGAAATTTTCAGCAAAGTTGTTACTTACATGCAGAACAGCGACAATCCATACCATTCCAGGACTGCATTAAGCTCTTAAATTGTGAAAAACTATTTTCAGTCCTGAAGTGGTCTGGGAGGCTGTTCCACAATGTAGCTGCTGCATATTTAAAAGATTTAATACCGTACCGTGTAGATTTCACCTGTGGGATATCCAAAATATTACTGTACCTGAAAGAATATTTAGAGTTTTTAAATGGTGGGTTAACCAGATTTAATGATGCATCAACCTCCCGACTATATGACGACTAACTATAGCTTCTGTGTGCCCAGATTGTGTTAAATGTCAAAGCCATAATATTGTCAAAACATAGATTTTTTTTCACAAAAGTAAAATGGTTTTGTCGTTCGATGTGCAAGCTTTGTCTCATACAGGTAAAATGTTTTTGTCGCTCGTTGCACAAATCACACTAAAGTGGCAAAAATAGAAACCTCAAAGAAGAAGCCAAAACTTAAACAAAACCGTCTTCAATAAAACTGGAAATTGGAATTGAATATTTATCAATCAAATCTGGATTTCGTTCAATAAATTTCTTCAGAACTTCAGAAACTTCAAAACATTGCCATTCGAATAAGCAAAAAATGAATTATTCAACGTTTTCACCTAAAACTTTTTAAAAAAAATGCAGTTTTACATGACTATCTTTATCTTTGATCAAGGATTTATAGTCCTTGCTTCATCTAATATTTATTGTCTACTTAAAAAAAAACAAACTTTATTTCATGAGAATATAATTTCTAATTGTAGTTCTTTTCATTGTTTTAGCTGGATCATTCCCAGGGATCATCCGATTTTTAACTGCTTGTATAAACGATAACTATGTTTCTCAGGAACTTGTGCACGATATGCAACAGAATTTGAAATTCTGTGTCGCTTAGCATTATACAGAACCCTATTGATTTTCAGAACAATTTGGATGCGATATTGATATTTTTGGTTTGCTCTGCCATGGTTGTGTGTTTATCACTTTCATTAGTGTTGTTCAGTTAAACTTTTTGTCTATGTGAGTGTGGTAGGGGTATTGAGGATAATTTTCATTACTTCTGGGTCTGTCCTAAATATATTCAACAGCGTGTTCAACTCTCTTTGCAACTCAGAAAATTTGGGAAATTATTGGATTTAAATACTTTTCTGGGAAATAACAGTGATTTATCATCTGATGAAAATACAGAAATTACCATGGCAGTCATATCTTATATTGATACTACTAAAAGGTTTAATTAACACAGTGATGCTGCATGCATACATACATATATGCATATGAATGATTTAGTTACATTTTTATTTAGCAAAGTGTTTGATGTCATGATCCCAAACAGCAAGTTTCAAATATCTTTTTTTTCTTTTTTTGTTCTGTTTGTTTGTGTATATTCTTTTTTTTCCCCTGCTTATTCTCTATTTTTATTTATCTTTCATCCCATTTTGGATTTACTCTGCCTGATTTATATAAAAAATAAAATATTCATTAAAATTATATTTAAAAAATAGTTCAATAGTATTAAATCATTGTGGGTCTACAAACCATTTTTATTTCTCCATTAAATATCCAAAATATTTAAGATATATAGAGATACATAAATTCTAAGAAATTATGTTTAATCTTACACTCTAATAATTTATATTTGTTTGCTGTTATTAGACATTCAAATACATGTATCTTAAAAATATTTTTGTGTCAAATGTATCTCCTATCTAATTATATATATATGTATATATTGTTGTATGTTCCATCTTGTAGGGAGAGGATATATATAGGCTATGCCTGTTATCCGATCCCATTGAATACATTTATATTCAATAAAATATTTGAAATTAAACTTTTTGTCAATTTTCTAGAATATACGTGGCAAACAGCTACGAACAGGTGCGGAATTCTGCCTAACAACCTTGTATAATTGAATTTCTTTTGGTAAAAATAGTGACCATCAATAATTTAATTTCAATATGTTAAGAAAAATTATGCCCAGGGTCTATAACTATTTTCCGTGTCAAACAGTGAGTGCGGGGATCACTGTCGTTTCTGACATCAGATATATATATTTAGTCCCTGCTGACAGTAATTACTCTAGTATTTTTATATGTAAACTATATAATGATATCAAAACACGTGAAAAGTATGAAGAAAATCTACAATATATTTTTAAAGCTATCCCCTCATTTTCCCTATCATCCTTAAATTTTCGATATTAAAAAAAAGGAAATGGGGTAAATGTCAAGGAGACAACATTTTGTGCGCTTAAATGCTATGTGATCCCCAAATTTTATATTATTTTTTTGAACAATAATACAATTTTTACTTTTGTGTGCGTGTGTTGTTTTATGGACTACATTTGCCATACAATGATGGACCGTAGTGGCCTAATGTTAACTTGTCACTTTCTTACGGTATTTAGTAAACACACTTTAAAAACGGCGCCAAATGTTCCGAGAGGTTGTCTGTTTACATCGCCATGTTTTTGAAGCATTATGGGCATAAATAATCATTCAGATTAACAGTCAACACACTTTGACTTTGAACTGTTGTGGATCCAGTTTTAAATCCCAAGGGAAAAGACGAGGAAATAACAACATGCCTCTCACAGGGACTTTTTACATGGGGTCTAGGCTTTTGGAGCCTCTAACAGGAGTAATTCCACTTCCAATTGACCAGGTGTGACCCAAACTTATGATTTCTGTCACGGGCACAGATACTGTACAGGCTTATTTGGCTCAAATTTTGGGGTGTTCAAAACAACTTGCTACATGTGGTCCTGTTTGTCCTCTGTTTTACGTTAAGGGCTCCTTACCCATACATGTGATAAGGTCAGGATGCCAATGCAGGAGATCTCCCTCCAAAAACCAGGAGATTGAGGGGTCAATGAGGGAGATTTTTTTTTCGGGTCGGCTTTAGCAGACTATTTTTACTCTTCGATGGTTCTTAATGTGTTATATGAGTACATAAAATGAAACCAATCATATTTTTATGATTCACTAGGCTATTTAGTCAACTGCTTTTCATATACAATTCCAGCTCTCAATGGAGAGAAGATATAGCTTCAACCCTTCCTACTTGGGTACCTGTAAAGTGCGAAACGAAATAAAAACGAAACGGAACGAAACAAAATCAAACGAAATGAAATAAATTGAAACGAAACGAAATTGATCGAAACCAATGGAAACGAAACGAAATGAAATTTTTACAAAACGAAACGAAATTGAACGAAATCCCAGGAAATTGAACCAAAAGAACAGAATTGGAAAAACAAACAAAATTCCGTTAAATAATCGTATTCTGCAGTAAATACACAAAGTAAAAATGGTAAGGAAGGCCACAATTAAAAGGTAAAATTATACAAAATATACAAACTAAAAAATCCAAAACGGGTTTAAAGAAAAGTGTGCCCAACGTTTCGGCCAGTACGGCCTTCTTCTAGGGGCAACCGGGACAGAAAAATGGAAAAAGGTGTAGAGGATACAAGAGAAGACTACTGACTAACCTTGTATCCTCTACACCTTTTTCCATTTCCGTTTTGGATATTTTAG
>MJUU01000052.1:25214-48572 GCA_002080025.1 Modiolus philippinarum | reverse complement strand
GTTGGTATTGAATGTACATAACTTCGGTACCAGATTTACATTAATTTTGGTACTAAATTTAAAGTAAATATATACGGTACTTAATTTATAGCAATTTCGGAACACCATTATCTTTTAAATTATTGCATTACAGTAGAGGTGTTTTTTTTTTTAGGGGGTTAATCTACCTACTCATGCCCTTGGGGTGATCATACTAACTAATTAGGTGAGAACCGAACCGTCAATCCAAAACGAATAATCCAAGGACAATGGCAACATCGGAAACAAAAAAGAAACAGAGACCCCAACATGAGCACGGCACAGAAAAGAAAAATGAAGACACACACACACACAAAGATGAACAACACAGACCCAATAAAAAAACCATGGGTGAGATCAGGTGCACCGGTAGAGTAAGCATATCCTGCTTCTTATAAGACACCCGTCAAATACGGAAGTAAATTAGCCACTACAGGTGTAAACATTTCAACAAAATTTTGGCGGAATTTCTACTCACAGCATATGAATAAGTAGTAACTCAGTTTATAGCAACTTAGTATAAGCTGCTTAATGGTTTCAACGTTTTTTTTTTCTTTTATGACATGAAGATGCAAAAACTAAGTCCGTCGGTCTGGACTCGAAATGCGACCCTTTGGTTGCCAGTCTGATGCTTTATCCTCTCCACAAGCCCATCGTAACATTTTGTGTACTAAAATTTGAGTATATCGGGGGACTAAGATTATAAAATACAGTCTACAGCGGCTTGGTTATATATTTAAGTACACAATACGGATTCAAGTTTTACTTCTTTGTTTTTCTTTTATTTTTTCTCTATTGGCTTTTGTAAAATAATGATAATTAAACGTGCGTTTTTTCTGCAAAATTTCGTAAAGCGTTGTATGAATGAAAAAAAAAAAATGTTACGACATTTTTATGCACATTTGACGTGACACGCTGTCATCCTACCACCGCCAGTTCCTGCCCATCCAGAATAAAAATATTAAGACATGCATGATATTGTAAACAAATTCTTGTAAGTACAAATGTATGTCAAGTTAGTCGTGTTGTATTGCGGCGAAATTTTGTTGTCAGTAGATGCGAATTATGTCACATTTACCATACAATTACAAATTAATTGACAGGACAATGAATATATGAAAGTTTGATATAAAAAATATTTATCATTCTACTAATTGACCACAGACGGCTGTACTATGACTTTTGCCATTGTAAACTTTTAATTTGCGTGACGCATTGCGTGAAATCATATAATGCCAATTTTCCCTGGAAAATTATTGGCATATTGTAAATTGTGCAAGTCCATGTAGTTATTTTTATGCAAAAATTTTGTATTACAATGTAGTCAGTATTTTATTAACAAAATCAAGCAAAATCAACATTTTTGTTTCTTTTCCTTGCGTTTCATTGAATTTCATTTCGTTTTGTAAAGATTTCGTTTCGTTTTGTAAAAATTTCGTTTCGTTTTGTCAAGATTTCGTTTCATTTCGTTTTGTTTGATTTCGTTTCGTTTTGTTTTTATTTCGTTTCGCACTTTACAGGTACCCTTCCTACTTTCCCTTTGGTATATTAGACAATTTTAATTTAACCTCTAATTACAAACGACAAGTAGTTGTAAAACAATTTCTCTAGATTATTACTTAATGTTTATAAGTGTTTCTAATATTATTTCATTGAGTATACTAATATTTTTAAATTTGCAAATATTGAAACAATGAACATGATGAATAGTAAAATCCAATAAAAATTCTTAAAACTGATGTAACTTTTCATTTCTGAAGAATTGATAAAAGATTTTAATTAAAGGTAACACATGAAAGTTTTTTTGGTCTGTGTTATACACAGAATCAGAATCAGAATCATTTTATTAAAGAAAACTCACAAGGAGCATAAATGAACAATATAAATGTATATATACATAAATATTGAGAAAGAGTTATAGATGATACATAAAAGAAAAGGACAAATGCTATTTCAATAATCAGTTATTAAGGGAGACAACCATTCCAATAAAAAACAATATACCGGTAGATTTATACGAATTAATGACAGAACATTAGAGTAATTATTATTCAGTATCACTGTTATCATGTCTGCTTAATATACTTAAACCTAGAAACCTAGATATATTTCTACATACTTTGGCATTTTCATTACTCATAAGCCATATGAATTTACTATCTGTATTTAATTTGGAGCAATTTTTATTATAGCAAATATCAATATAAGTTTGCCTAATAGTTGAATATTTTTGACAAGTCATTAAAATGTGTTTCTCATCCTCAATTTCTTCTGAGGAGCAATTCTTGCATATTCTGTCATTAATGGGTATTTTTGGTATTGAATATCTGCCTAATTCAATTTGCAGTCTATGATTGCTTGTTCTATATCTACTCATGTTATATCTATCATTTTCATTTTTAATACATGTATTCACAATATAATTTTCAAATTTAAAAATAGTTTTGAATTTTCTATAGGTTCTTAATTTTTCACTGGTTTGAAGCTGTTGAAACCACCTAGTTTCAAACTCACTTTTAATAGATTCTGTAATATTTTTGATGTCTCTTTTTTTCAAGGATATATCAGATATCTGAGTTATTTCGGGCTTGTCCGAGTTGAGCAAATTAAATTTCTTAAAAATGTTTTTTATTGAGCTCAACCAGCAGTTTTGATTATTTTCAACCATGAGTAAATTTTCTTCAAGTGCATGATGTAAAAGTTTATCACCAGTTTTATCATTTTATAACACTATAATTTTACACACTATAAGGGGAAATAACTCTGGACATCAATTGCGTATATTGAACCATTGGAAGTTTTGACACTTATGTCTTGAAATTGTGAATATCAGGGCTTATAACATTAAACAAACAGTTCATTGTCTAATATACATGTATTACATGTCCCAAATTCCTTAACTGGGCTTTCACATGCCACTTTGACTAATGTAAACATGGCGACTCGTAAAACAACTGGACGATGATTAAATTATGGCCATGTTGCTGGAGGCTATAAATGACACCTGTGATTATTTACTAAAAACAACAAAATATCATTAATTACCAGTGAAATCAACCAAGCGCAACTGATTGACAGGCATTATAGGATACAAAACAGTTTACTTTTCACGGGAGTTTTGCAGCCAAATCTGTGAGGACAAATTTCAGGGCTTAAAAACCGGAGACTCCCGCAGGATCCAGGAGCTATCACATGTATGCTTACTATAGTACCTATAAGACTGTAACCGGAGAGCATGGTCCGTACATGAAAATCCACAATTTTTTTTACCAGCCACTATGTGAGCGAAGCAAACAATGGTTGGCACTTGTAAACACTTTTCGAGCTGAAGCGGAAGTGGGAGGTGCTAAAGCTGTTGACAAGGTTTCGAAATTGAAATCGCATGTCATGCTTCGGCGCAACCACACCAGAACGGATATTAAATGATGAAATAAATGGTATCAACAATTTATCATCATGATTCGTGCCGAAGGCAAGACCGTATCACTAAACAGAAAACTATTTAGTCTGTATTTTGTATTTTCAAACACAAGATCACACTAGACAACGGGTGATCACATGAGATAGGCATTTTCGTTTGTGTAAATTAATGATTATGGAAGTTAAAATGTGGTGCCAAAGGCACGAATAATATGAACAAATTGATACAACTGTCGTGCCGAAGGCAGGACCACTACCAACATAAATAAAGAATAAAATAACAAAGAAGTGTGGTTCCCCATGACAACGTGTTCGTCATTTGGCAAAGATCGCGTGTCCATAGCAACGCATTTCCAGTATCTGAGTCAATTTAGAGACGTGCCGAAAGCACAACAATGAATAGTATTGACGTGCTGATGGCACCCCCTTTCAAGTATCATAACATGAATGAAAACTGGGAGCACGGATGTCATGACAACATAAAAAAAGATGGCTGTAAATTGTTGACAAATGTTCAGGCAATCATTTATCAAATATATGTCCATGTAATAAATTCCAGTGAACTCATCGACGATGAAACTGCTATGAATGATATGTCTTACCTTGAAGTTAGATATTCCTTTTCCTTGCCTTAGACCAAGGCTACATGTATTTCATGCCTACTGGCGTGAATATTTGACTGAAAACTTTCAAAATGAATTGGCATTACGCCTTAAAACATAATAATGCTCAGATTAATTTGAAAATCGTCAGTCTTCAAATGAAAACTACTAAGTGTCTGGTACACCGGAAATATATGTACAACTAACGTTACACTTCAAGGGCCGACAATTACAGAAGTGCTGTTGAGATTGCAATGCATTCAGAGATGCATAAACTGGTGAAATGTATATTTTGGGATCGTGAATTCAAAAATAATCAGGCTAGATGTGAATTTGAGTATTTTACTATGAATTAGAGAGTATATTTAGGGAACTTGAGCGAACCTATCAAGTCTCACAATTCATTATTATCAATAAAATTAATAATTTTTGATACAATGATGACCAATCAATGATGTGAAAACATAAATATGGGGTTGGGGCTCAAACAATTTCACTGCTGTATATTTTTATTGAAGATCTTCAAGTTTCATATGTCTCAAATTAACCCCCTCTTGCAGCTCTGCTGCAACTTTTGTGTTTTTTTTTTAGCTCACCTGGCCTAAAAGGCCATGTGAGCTTTTGCCATCACATTGTGTCCGTCGTCCGTCTGTCAACAATTTAAAAAATCTTCTCCTCTGAAACTGCTTGGCCAATGGCCAAATGTAACCAAACTTGACTGGAATCATCACCAGGGTATGGCTTCTAAAAACTGTGTTCGATAAGTCGGCTGGTCAAACAACATGGCCGCCATTGCTAAAAATAGAACATAGGGGTAAATTGCAGTTTTTGGCTAATAATATAATACTCGAAAACCGTTGCAGATATCAAAGCTCTGACATGGTAAAGCTGATCAGCATGATGAGATCTACCCACTGTGCAGTTTTGAAGAAAATCTGAAACCCATCTCGGAGTTATAGCCCTTTTTCCGTAAAATTTTCAAAATTTTTGCATTTTTTTATTTTTTATTTCAAAAAGTGTAACAGATAGAGGTCAATTGTAAATTGTAAAAATGTACAGCATATCAAGATCTACCCACCCTGAAATTTTGAGAAAAATCCATAAACCCTTGTAGGAGTTATTGCCTTTTTTTCACCTAATTTTTAAAATGTTTGTATAGTCATTTATTTCCAAAACTATAGAAGATGAAGTAAAATGATGAAATGTTTTCAATGCTGTGGCTACTTCAAAACTGGTGTTGAAAATTGTTCGATGACCACCATTTTCAAAATGGCCGCCAAAAAAAGGCGGGAAAATTTGATGTACAACATTGTCTGATTTTAATGAAATTTGGTTTTCAAATTGATATTGATGTCGCAACTTCAAAACTGATGTTAAAATTGTTCATTGACCACCATTTTTAAAATGGCCACCAAAAAAGACGGGAAAATTCAACATTGTCCGATTTCAGTGAAATTTGGTTTCCAAATAGGTATTGATGTCGCAACTTCAAAACTAATGTTAAAAATTGTTTGTTGACCCCCATTTTCAAAATGGGCGCCAAAAAAGGCGGGAAAATTCAAGATTGTCCTATTTCAATGAAATTTGATTTCCAAATAGATATTGATGTTGCGGCTTCAAAACTGATGTTGAAAATTGTCCGTTGACTGCCATTTACAAAATGATGTCTCAACTTCAAAACTGGTGTCGAAAGTAGTCCTTAGCAAGAATGTTTTTTGACAAAAAAGCCCATCAAAGAAATATAGTAAAACATGATCAGACTTTAAATACAGTTCAAGATATTGGTGGTGTTCGAGCTACGAAAGTTTGAGAGACTGAAGTTCAACTGTATAACTTATAATGTTACCTTGATTGTGGCAACTGAAAGCCAAGTGAGCAATACAGGCTTATGGGAGCCTCTGGTCTACCAGTACCGGTCCCTCCTCAATTCTTAAAAACGCGAATTCAATAACGTTATTTAATTTGGGAACTGTTAACAAATTTGATAACTTTAGGGTTATTGAATTTCGTAACTTTGCAATGAAGTTAGTTTTGGCACTTTATACAAAAACTTGGCATTCTGGAAAGGCAGTGGCTGTGCGTCCACGACGCATGCTGTGTGGATGTGTAGCCCACAGGCTTCACGTCTACGTTTCCGGTTCTTGTATAAAACCAGAGAATTTTCCGGACCTTCCATAACTTTGACATTACATTCTACCTTGAAGTCGAAAGTTTTTGATTGAAAAATCAGTTTATGCGTCAACTGGAATTTTAAATTAAAAAAATCAAACCCAATATCCTGGAAAGCTTCTATTGCAGATATTACTTTTATTCCCTGCATTATTACTAACAATATTGAAATCTATAATAACAAATGCTAGAAATTATTGGATGGTTGTCGCAGTAATACAAATTAGAAACATGGTCTACTTGTTATATTGGCACTTTATAAAGCAGTCAGCGATAGTTGCTGCTAGAAAATAAAGGAAAATAAGACTCCTTTTCGGAGACATCCAATTTACAATAATTGACACAAAAAGATGGTAAACGAGGCAGAAACTGTGAATTTTATGTAACTTGTGCATGTTGTGATAAACATTTATATTTTGATGAAAAAAGACGATATGAAAAACTATGAGATCATACTTTGTGTGTCAGCTTCCATTGGGCTACCTTGCGATATTGATTGAAAAATTAAGTGTATAGATTAAAAAAAGGAAAATCTTGCATTTCGCCTTTGTCTTAGTGAGTTCGACAAAAACATTTTCCTACTATAGATGGACGCATGCTCTAACTTTTTCATCTTCATTTTGTGTATGTCCTGGTTCATGTAAAGACATTCTCAATAATTTGACATCTTTTTCTTTTTCAAACAATTTTCATGACAAATCGCCATAACTGGCAAAATAAAAAGAAGAAATCAACCTTATGAAATGTTTTGCTATAATTACTGTAGAACATCGCTTGCGTGTCCGTTTTTCATATCAATATTTTTTGTTTTTCATTTTTATTTGATATGCATGTAGGTGATCATTTATTAACAATTTTTCATAGGTGTAATCCATGAATCACATTAAATTGTTTTAGAACTTGCTCTGTCTAGTACATTAAAATTATAATTTCGGATACTTTCATTGAATATCCGGAAAAGATTCCTTTTTTATACAAAAACCGGAAGCATGTACACGCAGCCTGTGGGCTACGTGTCCACGCAGCGTGGATGCACAGCCACTTTTTTCAAAAGGTAAATACATGATTTTCTAAAATTCTGCCTACTGATATCAAAATTCATCTATGGAAAAAAAATGACAAGGCTTTTACTGGAGGACCCATGAGATATCCCTGTTTAAACCCTTATCTCATGAGTTACCGAATTTGGTAACCATAGTTAAACTTTCTTATTTGGTAACAGATTTTAATAAAAATTGATATACATGTTGCTTACACTGTATAGAGTGCAAATTATTAAAAACATTCAAAAATATCAAATTAAAATTTTGGCCAATTTTTGGTTGAAAAATAGGCAGAACTACCAAATTCAGAACTGTCCTTGTTCAGAGATCGAACTCTTGACCACAGGGACTTGTTTCAAAAAAATGTCAGTCCCTCCAGAAGAGAAGGGGAGACTGACATATTTTATGGAACAAGTGCAAGAAGAGAGGGAAGGACTGGCATTTTTGAGATTTAACAGAATTTTAAACAAAGCACCATTTTCACTTATGCACCAGTAATGGTTTAACTAAGTTATATGATAAAACAAACATTCTTCCTTAAATGGTTGTTCATCGTGTAAGACAGCAATGAATTCCGCTCAAACCGGTGCTAGGGGCCGTCTTGAACTTGCTATGAGGTATGAGTAAAGCTCATTGTTGAAGGCCTCATGGCGACTTCAAGATGAAGAACAACAATAAAAGCGTTGTTCCATTGCTTATTTACCATGTATTTGTAGAGACTTTGTCTCANTTGCATTTACTCCATATCCCTTCATTGATAAGCCCATAGAAGACAGGGTCACGTGAAGCTGCCATACACGGGTAAACGTCCAATACAACGTTCCGATTTGTTTGACGTTATAATTGTTACCATAACAAACTCCGTGAATTATTTGACGCCACAGTTAGAAAATCCACAAGAAATGGCAAGTATTACTTTCCTTCGGTTTGTTCGTTGTATTTTACAGAAGAAATAGCTTCTTACACTCGACTAAAATAAAAGATCGAGATATCTTCCACTTGTGTGAGAAATTCTTTCGTCTTTTTCTTTTGTTACACTCGGGAAAAGACGGAATTTCTCACACTTGTGGAATATGGTCTCGTATAACATGTATAAGAAACTATTATTGTTTTGTTAAATGAAAAAGTACCTGTGAATGTGTCAGGTACAATAAGTCAAGCTATGCTCCGGCAAGTAGAAAATGGGAAGTACACTTGCCCAATTTGTCAAGAGGGGTAAAAAAATTGAGGCAAAGACTGATAAATACCTGAATTTGGTGGTCTAACTAGATATCCTGTATAGCATACAAGATACAGCTGTGCAGGATACAGCAAGGCGATACTTTTGTATACAAGGCATGTAAGGATTTATCTGTATAGTAAAAATAATCATTGCAGGATAAATATTGGTATGTTTTCATATTAATTTTTAATATGAGATAGTATGTCATGTTTATTTTCAATTAATTACAATTTGGTCCGAGTTCAAATTTTTATGAATCAGCTTTATCTGAATATTGACATTTTTACAAATAAAATGATCTGGAATTAATAAAATTCAAAGCATAACTACTAGTAATTGATCATGTTGAATATTGAATATAAAAAAACCTCATGTTGACAAACTTAGTGGATTTAATCATTCAAGTGCCGTAATTTGTTTAATATTCTTGGTGAGTTGTCGGTACTCATAAAAATATATAATTTTTATTGATATTCATCAGGATCGATAAGTGTTTAAAACTTTTATATCAGTTTTATTTACATACATTAAAAGGTTTGTTAATATTCAGTGTCATTAATCAGAAGTTAGATTTCACTACAGTGACCTTCCATTTCATATATACATGTAATATAAGGCAAAATCATGTACATGTTTGTCAATGTTGAAGCACTGTGATGAAAGATATTCTTTCAAAATACAATTGTTTCCTATTTAATCAATACATATAGAGAAAAAAGAAGGGAAACAGGGAATGTATCAAAGAGATCAGTCTATGAATGGAAATGTATACTAATCACATGATTTATGCTTGTCTTAGGAATACCAGTATTAAGCAATAACCAGTCTTTTTTAATTGATTATTTCTGTTGTATTTGAATTGTTGTACATTTCAGATGATACTTATTCTGTTACAGGGTTGCAATGCAGGGTCACATGTACATGATGTATGTGAGCTCGATTGGTTGTATTTGACCACTATACAATGTACATGATGTCATGTGAGTTTGATTGGTTGTATTTGAACACTATACAATGTACATGATGTATGTGAGTTTGATTGGTTGTATTTGAACACTATACAATGTACATGGTGTATGTGAGCTCGATTGGTTGTATATGACCACTATACAATGTACATGATGTATGTGAGCTCGATTAGTTGTATTTGACCACTATACAATGTACATGATGTATGTGAGCTCGATTGGTTGTATTTGACCATGCCACTATACAATGTACATGATGTATATGAGCTCAATTGGTTGTATTTGACCAAGGTTACATGTACATGATGTATGTGAGCTTGATTGGTTGTATTTGACCACTTTACAATGTACATGGTGTAGATAAAGTGTAGTTGACCAATGTACAACAAGTGGTCACCTGTTTATTTTATTGTTAGAGTTAGGGCTATTTGCATGAGGAAACCAAGGAGATAATTTTAAAAAACTAATAGGTTCTTATACAAGACCTTATTAAAGATAAGGGATATCTTCCACGAGTGTGAGAAATTCCGTCTTTTCCCTGAGTGAAACGAGGGTAAAAGATGTAGAATTTCTTCCGTAAATGGTGGTTTACAGTGGGAGATGACCCATGTGAGATCGATGCAGGTGACCTCATCTCACACCGTTAAATGACCAACCAGACGTGTTGATTTTTGTGATACAACAATCGTAACCATGACTTAACATCATAAAACACTTGACGTCACAATATAAAGAATACTCAAATGGCGACAACGTTGTTCAAACAGTAAAAGTTACCAGACGTTTCTTTTCGCTTTTTACGGAAGAAATAGGATCTTTCATAAGATAAAAATTAAAGATCAGGATATCTTTCACTCGTGTAAGAAATTCTATGTCTTTTTCTCTTGTTTCGCTATGCTCCACGTGAGAAAAGACGAAATTTCTTTCACTTGTGAAAGATATCCCGATTTTTAATCTGACCTTATGCAAGATCCTATTATTCTCACACAAGTGGAAGATATTCCGATCTTTAATTACGGTCGAATATAAAAATCTATTTCTTCCATAAAATGCAACAACCAACCCAAAAGAAAGTAAATCTTGCCATTTTTTGTGGAGTTCCCATTTGTGACGTCAAATCAATCATGGAGTTTATTGTAGTAACAATTGTGACGTCGAACATATCGCAATGTTGGATTGGACGTTTACCCATGTAAGACAGCTTCACGCGACCCTGTCTTTTATGGGCTGTCTTACACGGAAAATATCCATTTACAGAATAAAGATTTATCTTGCATGCTGCATTAATATTTGATAGCATCATTTTTTGTGTTGTAGAATTGTACCTTTGAGATTGGATAGTAATTGGGAGAAAGAATTGCTATGTTCCATATGTCACTAAAATACATTATTCATTAAATTTTGATACTATCTACCAATATATTGATTGGATGATAAATTCCATAATTTATTTATCTATCAAGTGTCAACATTGTGTTTTCATGCAGTATACTGCATTTCAATCTATTTTATTTGATTTTTTTCCATGTACCTTTCTATCATACTCATTAGGTTTTAGTCCATATCCATTGATTTTCATACCTACTATTTGTAGTGGTAATACATGTATGTGTAAACTAGAGTCATGTGGAAGTTTTCCAAAACTGCAACTTGATTTTGCATTGTACAATTTCACCCCCTGCAAACAAAGTTTTGGGGTATATAGGATTCACCTTATATTGTATTTATCTGTTGGTCCTTCCATGTACCTTGTCATTACATTTTCTCCCATTTTGCTCATTCAAATGTATTGTAATCTTGCACATGAGCATGAAGTAATATGGTACAACTTTATCTTGTTGAAATTTGGAAGGGGAATTAATTCATAAACTTTTATATTTCATATTGAAAAACACCGAGGTGCTTTTTCAACACATCTCCTCCTAAATTGTTCATTGGATTTTTGTGAAATATTACACAATTGCAGCCTATAATCTGAAGATGGACATCAAGAAAATCTGATGAGCTTTAAGAAATATGGTTGCTGTTCCTAATTAAGATATTGACAATGATTGAGATATTGACTTAAATATCTTTTAAAGAAAAAAGAGGAAGATGCTTGGGCAGCACAATCATGTTCTCCTAAATGGTTTACTGGATTTTGATGAAATTTTACACAGTTATAGTATATCCTGAAGATATGTATGAATGAGTTTATTTGTTGTTCAAAATTCGGAAAGGAAGATTATTCAACGTGTACACATTATGAAAAATAAAATAGAATTTTGGATGATTGATATCAGAGATGGGGTCGATTTCTTTAAAATGTAATTGAATACACTACAATAACATTGCTATTTTTATATAATCAATTACATTACAATTACAACATTTTCAAAATGTATTTGATTACATTGCATTACTTTTCTTCAATAAGGGTGTAATGATACACCTTTTTGGCAAGCAATATGTATTGCGATATTCTACCTGCATTACAATACAAACCGCGATACATTTTAAAATTATTTTGTCCTTAAAACTCCGCCGCCATTACAACTGAATTCCCTTATCAAGCTTATGACATCGCGGAAAACACAGGAGATTGAAATAATCAGAATAATTTGAATGATTTATTCTTAAAGCATAAAGTATTTTTATGGCTCCGCCATTAGGCGACGGGGGCATTGAGTTTTACCCTTGTCCGTCCGTACGTATGTACGTCCGAAATTTTCGTCAAAGATTTCTCAGCTTGTGTATGCAGGAAGGATCTGATATTTGGTCTGAAGGTTAAGTATGATGAGTTGTACTGTGTCGTCCCTTTTCAAGTCTGTCACTCATCTACTTCCTGTTTGACGAAAACTTTGATTTTTCCCATTATAGCCATGTATTGAAAATTTTCGTCAAGAATTTCTCAGCTTGTGTGTGCAGGAATGATTTGATATTTGGGCTGAAGCTTTGGTTTGATGAGTTGTCACGTGTCTCCCCTTTTCAAGTCTGTCACTTATCTACTTCCTGTTTGACTAAAATTTTGATTTTACCCATTATAGCCATATATTGAAAATTTTCGTCAAGGATTTCTCAGCTTGTGTATGTAGTAATGATTTGATATTTGGTCTGAAGCTTTCATATGATGAGTTGTACCGTGTCTCCCCTTTTCAAGTCTGTTTCTCATCTACTTCCTGTTTGCCGATATATCTGTATGGTGGGAGCATCCGTGTCCCATGGACACATTTTCTTTTATTTATTTTGCGATACAAAAAATATTTCCAAAAGGAGGGTGACAGTATTTTTTTTCAGTGAACATGAAAATAGAGGTGTAACGTTCGTATCGTAAGCGACTTATCCAATATCGTAAACCGAACCGTCATAAAAAATACCGCGATTTTGGTACAAATTGTGAATCGTTTCCCCCTTATTCTTCAATGTATTCATGATTACAAATGATTACTGGTGATTACTTCAAAACATCACGTCATACTCAGTCACTAGTACATGTTTATATGTTACAGTTTATTTCATTGGCCATGTAATATTTTCCAAAATCATAAATAAATGCACTTAAATAACGGAATAAACCTGGATTTTATTTAATGTTATAAAAACTGTGACAACTGAGAAACATTTTTCCAGAAAATATTTTCTATTTCAAACTGAATTGATTGATGGGAGAAATATCACTGGTTGTTGAAAATCAGTCAGAAGAAATTATCTCTTGAATATACCATTTTAATGTGTATATATAAATATTTTCATACTCTTTTATGATGCAAGTAGTTTCGTCTGAAATGTATAAAGGATTCCTAGACAGATATCTTGAAAATACTCATACTTTTACTTATTTCCTGGCTTATTACATTTGTATGTGTTTCAATATTTTCTCATGATTCTATATTTTTCTTTTAATTAATGGCTTCTTGTACCACTTTACCTTTTCACTTTTTCATTTTTATTGATCTAAAATTTTGATAAAATTACATTTGTCCAACATGTCAAAGGTTGTTGTTTTAACAATACAAACAAAAGGGTAAAAGTTAGACATTTCCTTTTGTTTATGATTACTCAGATCTGTTAATTAGGTGTTGAATTATTAAAGCAGAGGTCAACATAGATTTCCTGTTACATTAAGTATAATGACAGTTGATTGTGAACAGTATATTTTATGGTGCTTTATAATACATATATTATATGATGCATTAAATAAAAATTCTAGTATTTTTTTTTATGAAAGTAAATTTAGATGTTGAAAAATGAAATCTTACTTTATTTGATAAATTTGAATAAAATGTCTGCCTTTGCCATAATATCTATGTGATTTGAAAACATAACAGCCATTATTAAATAAATAAATGTAATCAGAAAGTAATAAAAAAATAATCATGACTACAACCTTTTCCCACCCTGCAAATCAATTACATTTCAATTATGTGTAATCAATAAATGCATGATTACTGATTACATGTGATTACTCCATAAAATGCAATCAATTACAGGATGATTAAGATTACCCCAACCCTAATGGATATCCTTAAAAAATATATGGCTCTGCCAATGTCATTTCTAGTTTATTTTTTCTGCATACTTTATATCTGGCTAATACATGTAATATTAGATGTAGAACTTATGTCTTATTCCTATTACTTTTGAAGTTTATGTACACTTCTGTGCAGCTTATATAAGACCATGATGTAAACATATATTAATCTCGAGTTTTCTTCAGGGCCGGGGCAAAACATACTGGATATAATGAATGCTAAATGATCAATATATATACATTGTTTATAAAAAAAAAATCTTTGTACTGCTTTATGGATTTTTTCATCCTCCAATAGTGATTCAGTTCTTTTTGGTATTATTAATTCAGAGTTTTAAATCAAAATTTGCTTCAATGGTATAACAATTTAGGTGAAAATGATAGTAATGAGGAAAACAATTTGTAAATATATATTTTTAAGAGTAAAGCATTTACACTGGTTACAAATATTAACAGAATTGCTACTGCTACTTAGATGTCTAAATCTGATGAAGGATTTTTTAGTAGCAAAAATTAACAAATGCTCTTGAAAAAAAGTGGATTATGTTGGAAATTTGCAAAAGTTAAATATACATGATATGTTGGTATCTTTTTTTCATTAATCAGAATGTTTCTCTACTTTCAGCTGAATTTTCTGGTGTGTGAACTATTTTCACTATGGTTTGGAGTGATATATCGAACAAAGATGTCACCAAAGACAACATCACCGTTTACCCGTCACATTGTACAGATAACACTGGGACTATTTCTCTCCTATTTTTGTTTTGGATAGTAAGTTCTTTTGATTTGTTAAAAAATTCACGTTTGTTTTCTTAAAGACCTATTTTGCCAGGAATTGTGTAGATAATACATTATTATATAGTTAGCGATGATATATCGAGTTTTCTCCATTAAATGAATGTCATATTGTCACCGGTGAAAATAAAGGATTTCTAGTCACCGGATGACCTCACAATGAAGCGACGTCACAATATCTCTTCAATGTCGTTGTCAAGCAAACAACTGGCGTATTGAAATGAAAAAATAATTTGCATCTTAAATCTCGGTTTTTTAGTGAAAAATCTAAATAATAAAAAGCATAACTAATCTATCATCATGAATATCAATGAAAATGTCACTTGTGTCGATCAACACAGTGGATCAAACTCGTTTAAACCTTCTGCGTTGTTCGGCTTTCGTGACATTTTTATTGATATTCACGACAGTCAATTAGTTATACTATAATTATTACACATGTTATAGAAACTTCCTTTGACATGATTGTACTATTATACATGTACTTTAGCTGAAAATATCAGTGATTTAATAGGTTGATACACTTGATAGAAATAGGGTCTGTAAGTCTCGTTTTATTTTAGAACTTCCGTGACCAAAATTTGTACCCAGAAGTTGCATTTTAAACAAAAACATATGACATTTTAAGCAAAAACTTTGAACCTCATAATCACACTACGTCATATTTTGGCGGGAAATGTTTTTAAATTGCAATTTTATCGTGATTTCTCGGCATCACATGATGAGACTTACAGACCCTATACACTGAGATATAAGACAAATTCTACCGTAGTAAAAATTACTGGTATCATTATAACATAAATTCACAGAACTTTTGTTTATAATGACCATAACACATATTTTAACACATATCATTTTGATGTCATAATGACCAGTCATTTTTCAAATACAGCACTCAAGAAAAGAATTATATTTTCCAAAATTTATAATGCAAGCGCAGTAAATACAGAATATAACATGAGTCGCATTACCGATATTATTAACTTCTTACAGGATCTAGAGAAATATAGAATCTATCCTTTCAAGTCCTTGATTATCATAGTTCTACTGTCAGAAGGGTTAAACTTAAAAAGTTCGAGCTTTAGCGAGAACTTTTATGTTAAACCCTTGAGACAGTAGAACTTTGGTAATCAACGACTTGCAAGTGATAGATTTTGTTTCTCTAATTCTAAAATTAATGATATTTTCATGTATTTTAGTGTCTACCCCGTTACGGGCCTCTAAAATCAATACTGTGATGTCAACAGATATGAATTTACATTGCATGGGAATCAACAAAAGCAAATCGATCATATGGGATTTAAGATAAATAAGCAATTTATGCTTTGAGTAAATACTTTTTACATTGATTTATACTCAAAATAAATTTATTTAAGGTATATTTTTCCATTTTAAGAAAAGTTTGTGACCTTTTCAATATCCAATCAAATCGCAAGATCAATTAACCCACATGTTCAAGAACACTTTGTTATCCCATGCTTTGAAATTGAAGAGAACAGCATAAGAATTAGAGAATACTGTTTTAACAAACTGTCATATTATTTTCAAAGAGGCTTATTATTTCATACAAATGATAAAACATACTTTTTTCTCAGTCAGGTGTTACATATTGTGGCCCAAAGTACCTTGTGTTATGCGTTGATATTATATGCACCAAAGACTAACAGTCACATCCTGGTATTTATAGTAGGGATGGGATATGTATGCATAGCACACATGGTCAGACAGTATTATGATTATGGTGGCTATACAATGGATGTAACCAGGTAAATATCATACGAATATAGCATGGCAATGAGGTCAGTACATGGATTTATAGACCTGACTAGAGCAGATTGACGGAAGATGCAGAAAATCTATGTATTGACTGAACTTGCCATGATATAATTGTTTTATAATTTTATTCTTATTAATATAAGCACGTAACATTCAGTGTGTTAGCAAATAAAATATGTTGTAAACCTGACGTTTTGCAAACATAGAATGTCTTGTACTATTTATGGAAATACCAGGTTTACACAATATTTATACAATGTAGTACTTCATGTGATGCCATATAAACCAATCACATCACACAAATCATATTGTAAAATAATAAAACACAATATGGAACACACTTTGATTAAAATATGTTTTTCTCGTTTCTGTCCATATGCTTCCTGAGTGAAAAACAGAACAGGATCTAAAAATAAATCAGTGTCTTCCTTTGTATTGAAGTAAATGTCAAGTATATTTTTGTCCCCAGCCGTAACGCAGAGCGGGGACATAGAAATGCCAGGCGTTCGTGTGTCCGTCCGTCTGTCACACTTTCTTGTTAGCGCTCTCATGCATACAAATTAAAACAGATTTTCATGAAATTTATACTAAATGTTTGTATCACTAATACCTTGGTCAAGTTCGAAAATCAGCCTTGGTCGATACTTTTTGACGGAGGTATGGGACTTTGATCGAAATCATTACTCTGTTTTATCGTAAGCGCTCTCATGCCTACAAATTTTGACTAATTTCATGAAATTTATACCAAATGTTTATACTATTANTGACTTGAGCAAACAACAAAATCAGCCTGTTTTGAAAGTTTCGATATGAAGGCTACTCATACAAGAGATATTTAGTAATTTGATGATGGGGCCAAAAACAGCCCTTATCACACCTACTCCTTTATACCAAATGTTTATACTATTAATAACTTGGTCAAGTTCGAAAGTCAGCCTTGGTCGATATTTTTTGACGGAGTTATGGGACTTTGACGAAAATAATGACACTGTTTTAGCCAAAATTTGACCTTGTAAGCGCTTTCATGGCTTCAAATTTTGATATATTCTCATGAAATTTATACCAAATGTTTATACCATTAATATCTTGGTTAAGTTCGAAAATCAGCCTTGGTAGATATTTTTTGACGGATTTATGGGACTTTGATGAAAATAACAACACTGTTTAGCCAAAATTTGACCTTGTAAGCGCTCTCATGGCTACAAATTTTAACGGATTTTCATGAAATTTATACCAAATGTTTTATATCACTAATACCTTGGTCGAGTTGGAAGATCAGTTTCGGTCGAGACTTTTTGACAGAGTTATTGGACTTTGACCAAAATAACAACACAGTTTTAGCCAAAAATTGACCTTTTAAGCGCTCTCATGCCTACAAATTTTGACGGATTCTCATGAAATTTATAGCAAATGTTTATACCACTAATACCTTAGTCAAGTTCGAAAATTAGCCTCTGTCAATATTTTCTGACGGAGTTATGGGACTTTGTCGAAAATAATGACCTTGTTTTATCCAAAAATTTATCTTGTAAGCGCTGGCATGGCAACAAATTTTGACAGATTTTCATGAAAATTATACCAAATGGTAATTCCACTAATACCTTGGTCAAGTTGGAACATCTGCTGTGGTCGATTCTTTTTGTATCCACACATTTAATTTTTGAACTGCCCTGAATGTTTGAAAATATTTCAATTTCATATACAGTATAGTATATTGCATGAGCGGGGGGGGACCCAGGAATTCTATTCTTGTGAAAATTTGATATACCGATAGGGTTTTTATATTGTGCTTGACTCTTGGTCTGATTGAAAATTGTAGATTATGGATATATCACACTTGAAACAATTGCTTCAGATTTAAGAACATAAGGATTCCACCCTTTAATGATCAGATGTAGGTATTTCGATTCTCAATTGCAGGATCACCATTAGATATACATTGTATGCACATATCATGATTGTAATTACTAAGTAGTTTCTCCTTATAAGATTTACAAATTCTGCAATAGACATTTTATTTCATGACAAGTAAAACTGAATTGTTTGTTTAAGAAATAATTCACTAGAGAGTGAATATATGGCGATTTTACCACGGATTGGCCCCATTTAGGGCAAAAATTTTACCCTGAGTGTATGCCAGGGGTAAAAGATAGGCATAAAGGGCAAACCCGTGGAAAAATCAACATATATTCACGCTCCCGTGAATTATTTCAATTCTAATATGACACTTACAAGGTACAGAAGAGGTGAATTTGTCATTGTATTCATAGGCGGAACAGCCATTTTACCATTTTGTTCTATGACACTGCAAAAACTGTTGTTAAACTGTCTATGATGTTATCAAAAGTACTGTTGATTGTCATGACTATACCCAAGAGTATATGTGGATTTTACCACAGTTATGGACACAAGGCAATAGACCATATCCGAGTTCTGGTATTTAGATTCACCAGTTGTTGTTTGTCCGCCCTACGTCACAAACATGTCCGCCCCATGTGACCAAGAATGTACTTCAAAAATATAATTTTGTGACGTAATAGGATTTATGACGTAACGTTTTCTATACTGTGACATATTCAAAATTGGTTTGGTGAATCCTGATACCAGAGCTCGGATATGGTCTATTAATGGACGTCATATTAGAATAATAATTAATCTTTTTTTTCAGTCCATTAATGATCACCACACAGAAAGTGACAAGTTTAGCCATGGCATTATATGATGGTAGATGTGTTCCAGAAGAAAAATTAAATGATGATCAAAAGACACAGAAAGTTAAGTAGGTGTTCGAAAATAATATTGTTCCATTGCAGAGCTACTACTTTCATTTCTATCCTGCTTCTTATCAGCATGAACTGTGTGGATACATTTGTTCTTTTCTTGAGATAAAAAAAAACATATTATCCCACCAAATCTATATACATGTATATTTTACATTGATCTATATGGAAACATTGGTTATCTTCACATGTTAGTTATGAGATTTCCTGTTTCTTTGATGTAATTGTGAAATATTTCATAGCTTGGCAAAACTTGCTATAGAGCACTGAACACTGAATATATTTTTTCTCACTTTTAGGACTTTTTTTTTACCAACCATTACATGTAAAATCAATGTACATGTTTATGCATTTATTATATGCTTTCATTGTTTTAACACAAGTGCAGTAGAGTTTGTTTATAATCAACAGGCTTATAAGGAAGTAAAGAAATATGCTTGGTCCCAATGCTATTTGAACACATATTTTTGAAGGCTTATTACAAATTTCAAATAACGAAATCAGGCTTATAACAAGCAGAATTTACAACCCAAACAGTGTATTGAATACTCAAAATTTACCTGATATAACAAAGAAAGATTGCTGAACAAAAAATGGCTGACATGTCTTCCATTTTACGCAAACTACCACATAGTGAAGTGCTTATATACTGTCCTTCAATTTCCATGAAAAAAATTTGGGGTATAGCATACAAAAAATGAAATAAAAATAAGGGGTGACCGGCCATATAAGAATGAAATATGAAATGTAAAAATCTGCTATTTTGGTTGAAATAATAGGGAAAATTAGCGAATTTTAACATAATTTTAAATTATTTTAGTTACATCAGATAGAATTTTTTTAAATTTGGAAAATTAATAGCTTATATACTGTCCTTCAATTTCCATGAAAAAAATTTGGGGGTCACCAAACCTTTTTTTTTAATAAATTGCAAAAAACTAATTTTTTCCTATTATTTCTATACAAATTATCTCCCCTTAATAGAACAGGAGTTAGCTGAAAGGTTCAATATTTTGCGTGGTTACTTAATAAAAGTGGCATATTTCATCAAATTTAACTATTATAAGACATTGAAAATGGTTACGGCAACGTTCCCATAGTGAATTCTATTTTAAGTCACATGCGCAAGAATGATGCGCAATTTTAAACTCCCGTACTACCTTAATTGAAAGTTGGTAATTTTACTTGGTTTCTCTTATAACCAATGATGCCTTTTCCGAAATTAGATTGAGAGTTCCTTGGAATTCGTTATAAACAAACTCGACTGTACCAAATTATCTGAATTTAATGTGTTAAGAAAATTACAAAGTTAATGGTTCAAAACAAATCATTAAATCAAAACAAAAATAAAAAAAGGAATAAATAGAATAAAAAAGAAACAGAAAAAAATAAATAAATAAAAAACATAACACAAAAAGAAACAAGAAAGAAAAAGCAAAACCAAAAAACTTAATTCTGTTGACATGCTCATGGTACAAGTGAATCATTATATTATTATAATGACAGCTATGGAAAATTGTTCTCAATGCTTGGTGCAGACATAGACCTGTTTATGATAATCAAAATTGGATGACAAGGACAAAAGAAAATATGTCAGATACATATGGCAATGATTGGCAGTGCTGGACATTCAAAATTTATCATACAAATGTGAAATACAACTTCTATTGTCATGAAGCAGGGCCTTAGATAGGTTGTATAAAAGCTCAAATGTTTGAAAGTTTCATTATTGTAATCCCCTTTCCAAGCACTTTACAGTTCCCCATTTATAAGGTTCCTTGAGGGACTTAGGTTAAATTTGTCTAAAGCTCATTTATCTACTAATAATGGTCTATTGTAGGGCATCCATGTCTTATAGACACATTCTGTAGTTTGTTTTTTGTGTTACAATAAATTCCAGAATGAACTGAATATATGTATAGCCTCAAAATGAACAAATTAAGGAGGCTCACTCCTGGTATTGTTTATATCAAGGATTTCTTGAAACATATTTTATTTTACTAAGCATTGTAGACTAAATGAAATGGCAAAAAGAAATATATATGTCTGTGTGCTTTTTAAAGAGATACAAGTCATTAAAAATTTGGGGGGGGGGAATGGATTTCTCTGGATTTTCCATTAATTTAACATTGGGATCATTTTTTGTGCAAAAGCTAAGAACTTATATCTAGAATTTTATGGAAACTGTTCATGTGTCTTAATTTGGCCTATAGAACATATTCATGAAATAAAAAGTGGGGGTCCGTTTGCAAAATTCTTTAAGCAATTGAACTGGACAAAACCAGAGGAGTTCCTAAATCTAACAATGATTAAAAAATGTGACGAGTGAGCCTCCCTAAAGTTTGTATTTCGATTTACACATTTTTTTTTCAGAGAAGTACCACATCCTGTGACATACTACAGTTATATTTTCTGTTTCCATGGAATCATGGCAGGACCTTTAGCATTTTATGCAGAATACAGAGATTTTATTAATGGAACACATTATGATAAACCCAATCCTGCCAGGGTATCTAATGTAAGTGAATGTCCCTGTAATGTCATTTACATGAACATCATATGGATTTTTATATGCAATTCTGTTAACAATTGACTCATCCATATTTCTTTATAAAAAAGATAGGTAGGAATAGTAGCACATGTACCTTTTTACCCATACTATCAAAACATGGCATAGATGAACAGTCCCAATTATTTTAAATATGCACAAAAATCTAAATTTGTAAAATATGCACATTTTTAGTATATGGACAAATCTTCTACTAATAAAAATTTAATCACATCAGAACCTGAATAAACAAAACTTTCCTATCAATTGATGAACTTGCTTCTATATATATATATATCCTACATTTGGTCAAATTTCAGTTCTGTGTGGAAAAAATTAGAATTTATTCTTGGAAATACAAGTGAAAAAAATGTGGATTGAATTATCAGTAATTTGTAATAATTTCTTTTGATAAGCAATACCTGATAATGTTAGTATCATTGGACTGGCTGTGATACAATAGGGTCATTATGGAAATCACCAGGGTTTTTACAGGTACTTGAAAAGTACTTAAAAATAAAAAAAGTGGAAATCAGGGACTTGAAAGTACTTGAAATTTTTACAAGGTCCTTAAAAGCCCTTGAAAACTATGATTTCACCAAAAAGCAAAAATACATGTCAAGGTAGTTCTTGATTTTATCTTCTTAGAATAATGTATGTTGAAAAATTGAATGTATGAAAAAGAAATAATAAAGTAAAAAACTGAAAAGTGTTTTGCCATATATTTAAAAAGGTATTCACATCCCAGTTAATTGTACAAAATAGGCTCAACATGAAAATGCGATTCTTTGAAAATGAAATTTTTTTGCCTTGAAAGTTACTTAATTTTTAGCTCACCTGGCCTAAAAGGCCATGTGAGCTTTTGCCATCACTTTGCGTCCGTCGTCGTCCGTCCGTCCGTCTGTCCGTCCGTCAACAATTTCAAAAATCTTCTCCTCTGAAACTGCTGAGCCAGTTGTAATCAAACTTGGCCTGAAGCATCACCAGGGTATGCAGTTTAAAAATTATGTTCGATTAGTCCAAAGACAAAACAACATGGCTGCTGTTACTAAAAATAGAATATAGGGGTAAATTGCTGTTTTTTGCAAATAACTCAAAAACCGTTACAATATCAATAATCTGACAGGGTAAAAGTGATCAGCATAGCAAGATCTACCTGCCCTGCAATTTCGAAGAAAATCTGAAAACCCGTCTTGGAGTTATTGCCCTTTTTCTGTAAAATTTGCAAAAAACTTTATTAATTTTTTATCAGAAAAAACTATAAGAGATAGAAGTCAACTTTAAATTGCAAAAATGTTCAGCATGTCAAGATCTACCCATCCTGAAATTTTGAAGATAATCCAAAAACCCTTGTAGGAGTTATTGCCCTTTTTTCACAGAATTTTCAAAATCTTCATATTTTTAGCTCACCTGGCTATGCCAGGGTGAGCTTTTGCCATCACTTGGCGTCCGTCGTCCGTCCGTCCATCCGTCCGTCGTTAGCTCACTTTCAAAAATCTTCTCCTCT